>LDMZ01037990.1:0-19507 GCA_001455285.1 Sphaeromyxa zaharoni
ATTTGTTATTTATTACTTTTATATATGATAAGTAATTATTATGTTATACAGCATTTAACTTACCGCAATCCGGATTTGATTTCCACGTTATACGGATTTGAATTACGCACATTCCGGATTCGACTTATGCACGGTCCGGATTCGGCTTACGCGCAGTCCGGATTCGGTGGAAAAATCCGGTATATTAATATATTTTTTCTTACTTATTTTAATGATGGATTCAGACCCGAAAAGGCTATCGGAAGTAGTAGATTTCTTCCTCTATTGAAAATATTTTTACGATTCACTGTAGAAACGGCTGGTTACCCAGGGTGTACCACACATAGTTAAACAATTTACTGGAATCAGTACAAGTAGAAAATTAGAGTTATCCAAAATGATTTTATGTTTTTTCAACAGAATGATATGAAAACTTAAATTAGAGTATTTAACCAAATCATCATTTTAATATAATAATGATAATGGATATTAAAAGATAATTTTTGGCATTCATTTATCTTTTTTTCATATTTTATATATAAAATATCATCACAAACATTTTAATAATTTCTTCGGACAGGTGTGTCAATTTTTTGGACGTATCAAATTAGGTTCTTATACATATTTAAACTTAATAATTTTGTTAAAGATGAATAAAATTTTTCTAAGCCACAGAAAGCAAGATGTGTAATCTTGAAAAGTTTATTTCCGGTCGTTAGAAATAAATTCACTTCTGAAACTTTTTTAAAGTAAATTCTCAGAATATTTTGGTTTTTGCTATCTTTAGAGGCAAGTATCACAAGTTCAAAATGTCTTAATATCTCCAAATCATTTTTGTTTGGCAGTCAAAAATTTATAATATATCCAGAAAGTAGGAGATTTTTCATGATGTTTACTTCATTTAATTGTATTTTACTAAATTTCAGTGTGATGCTTACAAATAAATCTTTTATCTTTTTGTAATAAATCAGATCGTAAAGCAGTTTAAGCTCTAAATGTACGAAAAATCTAGCATCAACTGTATTCTGAAATAATTATTGTTCGGGATTAATGTTCTATTTTGTGATACAGTAGACTGTTATATCACATAATCTGTTAAGACCAATCAAATCACAACCCGTATTCGTGAATATTCGGGAGATATAAATGAGCTACACGAGGCTGAAAGAGTGTGCGGCTGACTTTTTTTAATTATCATATATTATATTATTTATTTATATATTTAATGTATCCCTTTTTAAACACAACATAATCAAAGCCTGATACTTTTGGAAAAGTTTTGAAAAAATGGGATTAAGGTAGTTATTCTGGGTGTCCGTTTCGGTAACTCACTCAATACACAATTCACTGTGAAATTATATCCGACTTGTACAGTTCCTATACAGGTATTCCTCTTTAGGGAACTCCTTAATCACTAAAAGACCTTTTTATCATATTTAATTAAGCTCTTTAGTGTGTTCTAGAGTTAAATTTAAATTTACTAACGATATAAACCAACATAGCAACTTTTGTGTGAACAAAAAAACGATATATTCTATCCATAGTTGTCAATAATTCTAAATACAGTATTTGGTATTGTATATTTCAATTAGTGGTTAATATTAACTGTTTAAGAAGATCATTTTGATTGGTCTTTTTAATAGTGGTAATAGTTTTGAAAAATAACATTATCCCTGTTTTTGAGGTTACGTTCTTGAAACGGATTGAACGTGATGTATAATGTTAATTTCCACGAATCATGTAGCAACCAGTTGCATTTAACATTCATCTCATTTTTTCTTTCATTTCAAATCCTTTTTGTGGATGTTGAAAAATATTTTTGTTGTGACAAATTTAAAAATTTTGAGTTTGTTGGATGGTCAAGAAGAACGACCTTAATGTAGAGCAACCCAGAAGTAATCAATACGAAACGATAAAATAAATGGATTTAATAATATTACGATACAATGGAGTTTCTAGATTTCTAATTATTAAGAATATTCAATTTACCCCCTGCGAATAAGCTTCTCAATTATCTTAAAAGCACAACAATTTCCTAATCCATGATTCTTCTCATTCTTTACGAGTCCTCAGGCCCTAACAATATTTTCGATATTAATTTATTTTTATCCGTTCATTACATTCAGTTTGCTTGCGCAGATGTTTTTTAACTCTCTGAAGTATAAGATCCCCTGATTCAACCCACCTTGCCTTTGAATTTGTGTATTACTAAATTTAATCCGGTTATGATGAAACTATTCATAAAAGGAAAAACTTTATTAACGTCAAGCACTTGAACGGCAAACAAAACTAAACCATAAAGTATTTAGAACTTCTATTACCAGATTGAGTAGCCATCACTACTCAAAAAAACATTCAAAATAATATATTCCGTCCTCACTTTAAATTAAACTAAACAAGACATATTAAGACCAGATTTGAAAAAAATAATCAAAAAATATAAAGAAAGCTGTCTTTGTCAAGAAAAGAAATTCTTAGAATAAGAATACTGGGGATATTTGCAAAAGAACTTTTTTCTTTCTTTCGTTCACAATCGTATTAATACACGTGTCGCTCGGGTACGCCTCACGTTTTGCCAATTCTGAAATGTCTGCGAAAGAACCTGTACAGAATTTTTTATTTGATAATTATTTAAATAGGCCTGTAGGCCAAAGGTTAATGTTTATTCCTTTAAGAAAGATAAGGATTCCTACCAACGTAGTAAATCCCAGAAGCTAGCTCTCCCGGCTGTTTTTCAGTCTCCTATAAGAAACGATATCGTGAGTTTCGTTCACAATCAAGTCTCTAAAAACAAACGACAGCCTTATGCTGTTAGTCGGAAAGCTGGTGTCCAGGTAAGTGCCGTCAGTTGGGGACCTGGAAGAGCTGTTGCTAGAGTTCCAAGGGTCAGAGCCAGTGGTACCAATCGTGCCACGCAGGGGGCTTACGGAAATGTTTTTAAACCTTTTTTATATAAAATATTTTTTTAGATGTGCCGTGGTGGTCATATGTTCAACCCTACCACTGTCCGGAGACGTTGGTACCGCCGTATTAATCTCAACCAACGCCGGTATGCTGTTGTTTCAGCTCTTGCTTCATCTGCTATACCCGCTTTGGTTCAGGCAAGAGGGCATAAGATTTCAGATGTTCCTGAGTTGCCACTAGTTTTTGATTCTAGTGATCAAGCTATTTCTCAAGTTTCAAAGACCAAAGTTGCGGTTGACATTCTTAAAGCTCTTGGTGTATACCAGGATATCGTTCGATGTCGTGACAGCAAATCTATTCGTGCTGGCAAGGTAATCGATTATTACTTTTGCTTTGGCTTATTTATTATTTTTGGTTTCTTTAGAGTTACTGACGAATACTATAAAGTTTGTCTAAACATTAAATAAAGCGAGCAATGAACATAGAATATCAGAAGCATTACAATGAATAATTTTTAAGCTTTTTTTATTTAATTGTAGTTTTTATAAGTGGATTTTGCGGAAGATATTGTTAGAAATTTCTTATTACATCAGTAATTACGTAATTAATTGTTTTTATATGGAACATAAATTACGGTTTATTAATTCATCCAATATTTTTTCGGACATATTTATCTTCCATTTCAGGGGTAATTTTTATCTATGTTTGGAAATAAATATTTTGTATTATTTTTAACCTTTCAGTGAAGGAGATGTGCTCAGTGCCGTTTCATCATATCCATACATACATAAACTTTTATAGGAACAAAATAACAAATAGAAAAAAAATTATAAAAACTGAAATCCATGTAAAAATGTTTTAGTAGTTCTTTTTTTAGTTATTTTTTGAGTATTTATGTTTTTTGTATTTAATAGTTAAAAGAACTAACTGGTGTTTGATTCATGTCAAAATTCTTCGGTAAAAAAGAATGTCTTTTGGCTCATGAAGCTTTTATGTGGGCTTCAGTTTGGGCTAATTTTTGGCTAGAACAATAACGCTCTCATATTTACTACTGTTATTTTTTTTGTTAGGTTTGATAATTTTGTTAATAAATATATAGAATCATATTGTGAGTTTATTTAAAATACTTAAATAAAGCTTTTTTATGCTTATATTTATGTTTGATAAGCATATTTATTAATTTTTTTCAGTTTATTTTTATTTAGATTTCTTACTGTCATACATATTTGTAGTATCATACATCTTTTTTTGCATATAACCCTTAAGGTTAGTTCGCTTCGGTAGAATTTTGTCAATAAAAAAGAATTGGCGAGTCTTTCATATTGTGGTATTATCATGTAGTAGAACACTAATTTTATATTCCAAGCATTTTTAGCGTTATTTTTGTCATCTATTTAAAGATATTTATTAATCACAAATTCAAAAATTATATAATTTAAGATTTTAGAGAATGTGATTGAACTGATGGAGCCTTATTTCTAACCATCCAGGCACTGTTGATGTATCTAAAGACATAAAAAGGGCAAAATACTATTCTTTAAATATTACTTCTCTATGTTCTTGTGTTTCTTGAAGCATTTTTTGGTCTTCAGAGATTTAATAATCTGAATCAATCTTTACTAAAAATTTGATTGGCCTTTTGGTTTTAAATCCCTTATGAGATTGTTTATTTTTTTAAAACTTTTTTATGTTCTTAATCTCAGGTCTATTCTGTTCAGTGGAATGTATTAATCCTTTGGAATCAAGTACTTTTATTATGAAATTACAAGAATATTTTGCTTTTGTCTTATTTTTAAAAAATACAGATGTTAACTTATGATTTCTTTATACAGACATACTATATGCTATAATTATAATAATACTCTATTAATAAAGTCGTTTCCTTTTTGTATTTTAAATTTTTCTAGTTAAAGCTAAAAAAGGTGTAAAATATGAACATTTATATTGTGAATAAATTAATTGTAGATGATTTTGTCAATCCAATTAACTTAACTTTTTATACGATATTTTAGGGTAAAATGAGGAATAGAAGATATGTCATGAAGAAGGGACCACTTTTGGTTCACAATGAGAGCTCGAATAGTGATTTTGTCAAAGCCTTCCGTAACGTTCCTGGTCTTGAGCTTATCAACGTAAAAAGACTTAATATTCTTAAGTTAGCTCCTGGTGGTCATCTTGGTAGATTGATCGTGTGGACCCTGCCAGCCTTTAAGAAGTTGGACCGAATATATCCTGAATTCCACAAAAGATCTTCGGTCAAGAAAGGTTATTCTTTGCCATACTCCATGGTTAGTCTTCCTGATATAAACAGAATTATCAATTCTGATGAAGTCCAGTCTGTTCTAAGATCTAAGAAAATCAAGACAAAATTGGCTCCTAAAAAGAGTAATCCTCTGAAACATCCAAAGGTCATGAGAATGTTTAACCCATACTACAAGCAACAATGTAAGGTTACAAAGAAGACAGGTGAACTTATACTTAATCCAGCTCAAGCATAAACCTTTAAATTGTTAGTATCAAGTATTTCCCTTATAATTATAAAATCATTTGCTATTTCGATTTTTTTGCTTTTATTTGTGAGGCATTAAACTAATGGTCTCATTTACGATATTTTTTGAGTTATCTGAATCTAAATTTATGTTCTCTAGTTTAAATTTTATCGTTGCTATTAGCTGTATATCTGATTTCTATGCTATTAACCTGTTAAGCGTCACTTTTGTCTTAGTGCGCCTATCCCAAATCGTCACGTTTTTTGAGGAATCTCATATTTTTTAAAGCACTTATTTAATATCATATTAAGATCTAATGAGCTAGGCTTATACTCAAGTACATCAGGTTAGCAGACATGGTGGTCTACTTTTAAGTATGGCAAACCCGTTACAGCTTAACTTCTGATAGGAAGTTGCAAGGAAAATACAAATTTGTATAAGTACTAATATTTATTTAGTATGCCAGTTTCTAAAGCACTCTCCAACAATAGCAGCCATAAGTGGTACTTATTTATAAATTAGAACAACATATGTCGTCGCTGACGCTTAACAGGTTAATAGAAATATACCTTAAATTTTTCGCTTTGATGTATAAATTTTGTTTTAACATCCATTTCATTTGTTTAAAGAAACAAATACATGCTTACTCTAGCCAATATATTCCGACGACCCTCTTAAAGAAAATACTTGTTTTATCTTTGCATCTGTATTATAAAATGCAAGTTCAAATTAGGTAAATACCCGTGTCCCTTCTAATCTTATTAGCCGGTTTACCGTCAACATATTTAGTCTGTTTTATTTATATTGTTGATACTGTAAATGTAATAAAGACTTTTATATAAAAATTAACATTCATAAAATGTTTCAGACCTAACTTCTAAGTTTAAAGGTTACACTACCATATATAATGAAGCTTTTAGCTTTTATTACTTAGTGATTTACAGAATAATTCAAAATTGGCCAAAGATTTTATATTAGATAAAAACAAAACCCCTTTCTGGAGTATCAATGTTCTGGTGGTAGATATGTGTATAGGGGTGAACAAATTTTTTTGGTTCCATTGAGTTTAAGCTAAAATATCATTTGCTGTGTTTATTTACCGAAGTTTTCATGTCGACTTTTAAATAAGAATTTTTTAGTATTAGCTTTTAGAAATTTTTCAAAAGTTTTATTTTTTTTCCATTATCTATAAACTGTATAATTGGTCGACTTGAGATGAAATAGTAATATGAATTATTATTATTAGGGTTTTTTTGTTGGTTTTGGTATAAAAGAATTTTTGATTTAAAGTACTCGTGGAATCAATATGTAGTACCTAAGTACAAGTTTCCATGAAAAATTTCGATCTCAACGTATTAATAAGGACTATATTAAATTTAATCATAAATAGAATATATAGTCCTTGCATACTCGAATTTAGTAATGAAAAATTAACTTAATTATATTTGGAAAAATTTGCTTACTGTTAATATTTTTGTCTAACTACATATCATAGATATAAAATAGATTTAGCAATCCTCAGCTATGACCATCATTCATTCGTGTTTGTATTTTTTTGTTCTACAATTTGAATTATTATATTAACATATGGGTGAAGATTTTTACTGGTAAGTTTAATCATCAAGTAAAGATTACTTAGTTTTGTCAGGCATTTATTAAATTTTAAGCAAAGTAAATTGAACTATTTCAATTAGTTGTAATAAGATTATGGCTAGTTTTGAGAAAAATTAATAAATCTGTTGCAATGTCAATTATCAAGGATATTATTTTTAGAGTTTCAACAGGGCTATCGTCTATTGAAATTGTGATGAAAGAAGATTTATATTTGTGTTATGGCTGCGAAATATCATTTTTAAGTAAAGCTGATAGCGGAATGTTCCATTTATAGAGGATACTGGACAAATATTCGCATTTCTCAGAAACATATCAGGTTTATCGTAATGGATGTAACTTTTTCATATATAAATTTAAAAACCATGCTTTTACTTAATATTCCGTGTAAAATAAGTAAAAATGTACAAAACTCAATTATTACTAAAAACTGAATTAATATTCCTAATTTTTAACAAGCAAATGGTTTTAAAAAAATGTTAAGCAACCATTTAATAAATGCATGTTCTATTAATCCATAAATATTTACCCAATTTGCAAAATTTACATGGAAAATATGAAAATAAATGTTGTGATAAGAATATTTAAAAGATTTTACCATCACTTACTAATAACAACAGAATCAGCTTTTAATTATGTTAAAACCAAGATGAGAACGAAGGCCTAATCAGGTAGTGTAGCCCTAGTACAAGGGTAGGTAATGGGGGTTGTTTTAGTGAGTGAAATCCCAACACTGCCTGTCAAGTACCCTGGGAGGCGCTGACTGGCACCTAACTTGACGTGAAAGCGGGCTGGAGGTAAGTCCCACCTTACTGAACCGCCTCCGAAAACATAAGGAGCAGGTAAAGGTTTTTTCTAACTATAAATTACAATGTTCCCTAAAAATTATAATAGAGTGTTTCATTTATTTTCAGGGGTTCTATTGACTGATAATTTAGATACTCTTGTATATTTTTATTAAAAACCTCATGATTATCAGTAGTGATTTTTCAGATACACAAAAAAATTGACACTTTTATTATCCTTTCGGTCGATGATCGTAAAATGTGTATTACTTTTTCCATTTATTGAAGCAGTTCTCTTTAGGATATAAAGCTGTCAGTAAACCAAAGAGATAACCCTCTTAATCCTTAATAATATCATTGATTCCAATGATGCATTCTTCACCCAAGTAAGTCACTGCCACCTTTGAGCAATGAGTTGCGGCAGACCTTCATTGCGAGGCTCATGGTTGCTTGCCTAGAATTCAGGAAGCTACTCCAGGTCCGCAACAATCTACCCAGAAAGCGAAGGCCTGATAAGGTAGCGTAGCCCTAGTATAAGGGTAGGTAATGTTGGTTGTTTTAGTAGGCGAAAATCCTACACTGCCTGCCGGGAGCTCTGGGAAGCTTTAGCTGGCGCCTAACCTGATGCGAGAGCGGGCTGGAGGTAAGTCCCATCTCATTGAACCGCCTCCAAAAACATAAGGAGCAGGTAAAGGTTTTTTCCCCCATAGCTAAGAAAAAAAATGATGCATTCTTATATTATCATTGATCTTGAAATATAACATATTTTTTTAGTCGTTGCTGCAACAAAATGAATATTTTGTACCTGGTAAACAGAATTGCAGTAGTCGCTTTAGTCCCGTTCTTGAACGGTTGTGATTATGCATTAATTACTCTTAACAATTGATAAATATATTTTTCATGCTAGAGGTATTTTTAATTACTACACACATTCACGTGCTGAGGAATATACAACACAATCATTCCCTTTTATGCTCTGGTGCAAATTTATGAAAGATATATTCTTCATTAGTAAATAGGAACGACTGTACAAGAAATTCTTTGCTCAAAAACCTATCTCATTCGTATATATCTTGCATTTATAGCACTACTCTAGTTTGCTGCCACTGTAATAGGATCCTTATTTCATAGAGTATAAAGTAAAAAAATTTGGACAGTATATTAATACTTGGCTTCTAAATACCGATATCACGTTCTTTCTAGGCCTTGATATTTATATTAAGGATAAAGATACAGTCGTCATCATCCCAGTTCTAACTTGAACTTTTTTACAAAGAAGCAATATATAGTTTCTGTCACCTCTTTTTTAAACGCTTTAATTTGTTCAACATCATTAATTATTGAGATGAAATTGAGAAGGCATTCTATTTAGATCATGGTCAATTGAAATTTATACTGCAATATTTCCTGTCATAGAAGGTGATGCAATACGTTTTCTTATTCGATTGAACTTTGGTTTTGTTAAATTTATCAAATACTATTTTTATTAATAAAAAGAAAATCAATGCAATACTGACTAAAGAGATTAATTATCGTTTTAAAATACAGCATCAAAATCTTTTATAATCTCTATCAATAATTTGAAGCTTGTTTTTTGTTATTCTTGAGTACGTTATATTTCTTTACAATTTTGATTTTTGAAAGGATTTTAATAGTGGATCTTAATTACTTTAGGTTTCCTGTTGTATTTTATTTTTAATTTGTTGTTTTATGTATTACATATAAATCATGTTTTGAACCGGCTTTTGATGCGTTAAGATAAAAACTAAAAAATGAGGAAAACATTCCTTTAGTTACAAGCCAGCCACTTCCAAATTCGTCCTTGTGATCAGTGACACTATTATATTTATATAAAACCTTATTACAGCTGCTCCTGTGGCGTATATTTCGTACTAAACATTACGTATCGACCTTATTCGTATATAAAGGTTGTTCTATTTGTTCTACGCAATCCCAAAACTTTCGGAAACTGTAGTTATTTGGACTATTAGAGCATTTTTTGCAAACCCATGTCGGATTCTTGAGTTTCCGAGGAATAAATTGGGTACCTTCCAGCCGGTGGGCATACTCAAGCACTGAGTTACTTTAAATATTTAGAGGATACCGATGCTAAACCGAAAATGCACGAACATACATGCTGAGCTAAGGATTCATTTATTAGTATTATTTTATATGATATAATTATTATTATGTCTTACGACTCAAAAAAATATTCATAAGTTTGTAAGTTGGAGAAAAACTACACTAAGCTAGCGTGCATATGATTCATTTATTGTCGTAGGATACGAAAGTATATATTAAAATCTATCAAATTCGCCATAAAAATCATTGAATCGGGATGCCTTATGTCATATGTAAGAACAACAAAGGTGTTAATAAATTTATGTTTTCACACGAAGTGGTTTCACAACACATGATAATTTAATTGTATTAATTTAGATACTGAAATTCTTAATTTGAAAATTTTATACGCGCGTAGAACAATAAATAGGATATTTCCGTTCCTGTGCAGTAATGTAAACACATGTAGAGCCTAAATTAGGGACTATCTAGCATGCGGTATGTGCGTATTATAATGCATATCACCGTTTCACTACGGCCACTATAGATAATTAATATATATGATAACACGTACTAACAGAAACAGAAAATCTATTTATAGGTATTAAATTTTTTGTGACATCAAACACTATTTAGCTACTTCACATAAATTTATAGGTCAGTGTTGTCTTCGATTAGTGCTGAAATATTGGTGAATGCTAAACCGACTAAACTAACTAATTTGTATGCCATGATTAATATGATATGTAATATTAACCTTTAAAAGTCATACTAAGTTTTATAAGATTGTATAATAGGTGAACTGAGAAAAATACAATGAAAGGTTAAACATTAACTCGAAATATATAAATAGAAGAAATTACTATTCATGTTTTAGAATAAACGTAATAGCTCTACATATGCTCCGGTCACACGATTGCTGTAACTTGAATTTTGAATAAATTCATATTTCTCCAATAATATTTTTGTTTTTTAATGTGGTCCGAAAGTTTTAAATTAAAAAATATCTCGCATCAATTTACTTTATATGTGATTGACTGTTTCAGTTATCAAAAATTTTGGAGTAACATTATGAGTAGTAAAAAATCAAAACAAAATATTACAAACCCAAACGTCATAGGAAAAACTGGAGTGCTAGCAACACTGTGCCATCTTTCACAATTTCTATTCTTGTGATATTGAGAAAGGTAGCTTCCCTTTATTTATCATCGGTACATCAATTTTTCTAAAGATATGATGCTTATTTATTGTGAGAAAGAGTGAAAGATATGCGATTATGTAGTTGAGGTAAAATATTAGTTCATTTATTACTCTTAATTGATTCGTGTGATGAATGGCAGCCAGAAAACCTTAAAACTTTTGTAATAAAATAATTTAACGCTCTCACAAAGAAACGTTGATCTTATGCTTAATCAATGGAACAAAATCATATTTCATTCTAAAAAGTATTTTTTCTTTTACATGAAACGTACTACAAACTAACTAGCCTATAAAATTTAACTCGTTCTTTCAACCGAAGCTACTACATGGTCATTTGAAAGTTCAAACTTCTTAATAGTTCCTTGCAGTTCAAAGCTTACTGGAGAATCTAAATATGGTTCCCTCAAGTTTTCTCCCAACATCCCATCAGTATTTGAGCCCCATAAAAATAGTGTTCTATTAGCTAAGGGATTAAGTGAACCAAGCGTTAATAAAACAAATAGATCCACATAAATGACCTGAGCAGGCTACGTCAGTGCAACTGGAAGGGAGACCATCAATTCGTCTAAAGTTTTCATTCATATAATTTTTATTTCCTGGGCCATTCATTCCAAAAACGGCAATGTATACATCTTTAGGAGTCCTCCAGTTACTTAAAGGTGAATTGGCTAAAAAATCGTAAAAATTGGTAATAAAAAGAAACAAAACATTCCCACACCATAGCATGAACCTAAAGATATTTTTATTGGATTATATTGTCCAAGAGTTGATAGTGTAGGCGAAGATATCTGTACAAGTTACAAAAAAGTGAAATATGGACTAAATTACTTTATCATCCAGTGAATCACACATTAGTTGTGAGCATTCATTGTTCCCCCACGAGTAGTATTCTTAATAGTAATTAATCCAGATTTAGGTAATACCATAGTTAAAAAAATTTTGTTTAAAGAAGTAAATATATAAAATAAAAGATTTGAATTTAAAACAAAGCTCATATGTCATAAAGGAATTCTGAAAATCAAATATTATTATAATAGTTAAAAAACAAAAATTTTTCATAACCTAAAAATAGATTGACTAAAGACAAAAACCAGATAGTATTGCATTTGTCGAAACTATTAAATGAACACAATACAGAGAATATCAAAAACCTTTACCATACAGTGGTACACCTTGATTAATCAGAAGTACCGATGTGGTGAATATTGGAAGGTTAATCACCAAAACATTCATAGACTAGTGTACATTACACTTATCTTGTTACACAAGTTGGAATCATACGTTTCTTATCATAGAATTGAAGAGCAACGACAACGGAAAACTACTTAACCACCCTGATAGTCCGAGAACACCGCTACATGTCCGTCAGTGTTTTCGACCAAAACGTAAAGTGACTTTCGGATACAAGCGCGGTAGATGGTTTGTACAGCCTAGAGAGTTGAGAATATCAATAAATCAAGCATCTGTATTTCTTTGAGGTGTAGATGACCGCGATGTATTTAAATAGAACGACAAATTTGAAGAGATGATTTCTAGTTGTGAATGGTAAGGTTTGGTAACCATAGAGTTGTTCTATTTAGCTATCTATTACAGGTACTACGAAACTTTACATGGGCACATGTCGTTGAAGGTAAAGGTAGTGCTTTGTGAAATTACTAATAGCCAACTTACCAAGCAATTAAATGCTCCAAAAACGGAAATACATTAAAAAAGACTTGTATAAGTATATAATAAAAAATGTTATCAAAATTAATTAAAACGATCCAACATCTTATTTGTAGAAAAGGAATAAAAAATGAAATTTTGAGTTTGATCGATGAAAATTTTTTATTCTAGATTAAGCGAAACCCAAAGATCTGGTTCAAGTTCTGTCAATAGATTTCTTAAATAAATCAGCAACGCTAAAGCTATTATTGAGTCTCACAGTTAAGGTTAAAGCATGATGGCTGAAAATATTTTACAATCTGAAAAAACAATAGTAAATGCCTAACTCTTTAATGAACCCGTGTAAAAATACATTAAAATATTCAGAAAGCATAAAATTTTTTTTATTATAGAAGAAAAACGCAGTTATTAAAAATATAGATGTAATTAAGATTAAATGATATTGTTTTAGATTATTAGATATTAGCTTACAGACATTTAAATATATAGTGAAATTCTTGAATAAAGTAATTTTTAAGTAGATGAGGGTTAAACATAAGAAATGATCTATGTTAATTGATCTTGAGAAAGATTAAACCGGGTGGAATACAATAGATTGTACGTATGATCCTTAGTATATATTTCAATTCGGACTGTTTAATGAAGATAAATCTGTAAAAAAATACCATTTTAATATATTAAAACACCAGTTCACTTTAAAATTAACAAAAACTGGTCCAGAAATAAAAAACTTGAAGAATTCTACATAAAGTTTAATGTATAAGACCCATTTTCATAATCAAAACTTAGCAAAAAACTTGAAGAGGGTATCTTGGGCTGGGCTTTACGGTTAGCGGCTAAAATTTCAAACCGGAATAGCTCAAAGAAGAAAAAGGTTTTTATCTATAAAACTACAAATTTAATAGTTTACTAAACTGAGCGATACACACTTTTAAATATAAAAATGGTATTAAAAGGTTATAATCATCATTTTGCAGATAGATTCTGTGAGCCTATAAAAGAAGGTGGATAGAGATTTATAGAACTATCTTACGATTGCAGAAATAAATTCATAAAATTCAGTCGAATAAGGGTAATTTAGGTGGAAATAAACAAAATTCGATAGAAACGACAAGATAAACCTTCATAACAGGTGTTGTTTAGAGTTGGGATTGGCAAAATATACCGCCAGGGGTTCAGGTTTAGCCTACAACAAACGTTACATATTAATTTATATTTTTTTTACAAAAGACCTAGTTTTTTGTGCTATTTCATGATACAGTCAAGGAAAAAGATTTAGGTATACACGATTCCATAGTACCTCAACCTCAATTAGAATTTTTCATTTCTTTCTAAAGTAAAATAACATACAGCCGAGCATCGTTTGCTCATGTTGCCATTATTTTCATCATGGTTGCAAAAAATTAGTGTAGGAAGCTCGCCAAGTCAAATTATACATTATCTAGCTTTAGATGAGTATTAGAAATGTAAAAGAGGCTTGAAAGGTAAATATTTAACAAAAAATTGATATGAAAATATTTCTTTGTAGAGACTGGCACTGAAACAATATGGCTCATTTGCTGTTTCTAATATTAAAATAATATCATCTATGAACATATTCGAAATCTAATCAAAGTGAATGCTACCGTGATGGATAAAATGATAAACCAGGAGGGGCAAGTACGTACCTTCGATCACGAGACACATCTGACATCAAAATAACAATGCTGAACTTTGAAATGAAAATTAAATTTATGGATATCATAATTAGTGTAATTAGTAATTTTCAATTTATCACATATAAAATCTTTTTGCAATCAAGCACAGAAATAAAGCATTATAGATGGGTAATAAAACTAAGCACTAATGCACAAATTTTCCAAAATACACTCATATTCAAGACAACTTGGTAATTGTAAGTTTTGTTCGAGAAGTTTTCTAACTTATAGGCAATGGAGCCAAATTTTGACGCTTTGAAAACTCACTTGTTTCAGAACTTGAAAAGATTTTCTTCATGCTAAAGTCAGTGACTTGTGTATATCCAATCAAAAAATAATCACAAGCATAGTTTCAATGATTTAAGTGTATTAAATTTGTATATCTTCTTCCTACAAAATTTAAAAATTTCGGAATGTTTTATTAAATTTTTACTCAAAATACATTTTTGGATAGATAATTTCTGGTGTGAAAAATAATAACTAAAAAAAATCTTACAGAATGAAATAATGAAGACGTCCAAAGAGTTTTCACAACTAGGTTTGAGTTTACTTGTAAGGATTCAGTGCAAAAATGCAAAAGATTAATTTTTTCACAGATTTGATTATAGAGAATCAAACTATTTTACAATTTTGTGTTTCCTTTTCAAATGTTAATTAATTCAAGGTATGAATATATTTGTGTAATAAGTTTTTACATCTATGTCGCATAAAGTATAACTTTTTATACGACCCCTGTACAAGAGTGCATAAATAGCATTATGGCAGATAATTTGCGAAAAAGAATCCTATAAAAACAATGGATTGACTTGAAGAAGAATCGAGTTTAGGAATTTATAGGATACTATTTTTTAGCGGATCTTAGGTCTTCCACAACGTGCTGCCGGTGATAGGACTTCTTGGAGTCATGCCAGAAAAAGGAAATGTAAATGGGATCATTACTTGAGAGAAAAGAATTTATTAAAGATATTAGGTAATTAATTTTGGGATTTTTTTTTATATATTTTTTACTGGTTTATATTTTATATTTAATATTTATCAGATGAATTTTAATTCAAATATTTGTCTTTTAGTTAAATGATAACTTTAATAAATTTGTGTATTACGATAACTTTTCTCACTGAAATGTGGGTTATGGCAAAAGTTTGAAACATTATAGCTGAACAAAAGATAAAATAAATCTTGTATGCGACACAACAGGGTATGATTGATCGCTCCTAATATAGAGATGTACATGCCATGACAAACTCGCCTCCTCTGCTGTATTTTTCATTTTATTAAAAAATATTATAAACTTGAGACAAAAAAGAGTAATGAATAATTTATATATTCACCGTTGTTGTATTCATGTACTACAAGGAATGTAGAACCTGAATTTAGAAAATACAGTTCTTTACCTACAATTGATGTTTAATCTTGGATTGGATTATCTTTCAAAATAGGTTTTTCCAGGCCTCAGTTCTAATTAATTTGAAATCTACAATTATCCATTTTTCTCACTTAAATACACACAAAGGGAATTAATAAGAACAAAACTACTACATTGTATATAAAACTTTGTGCTGTTTGTTTGTCATTGACTTTTTACGTAGGAAAAACTCTCTTAACCAAGGCTGATAAATTTTCTGTTCATGAGACCCGAAATCATCTTTTGCAATTTTTGTTATATATATTTGTCGTGCACTTTCGATATAAATCGTAGATATTTAAGACCACGTTTAGACAGTCGGAGAGATTTTAGATTATTCTATTTATTGGTTAGTTTAGTATACTATTAAACATGATTAATTCATCGGAAGGGACCAATGGCACCTATCCAGGGGCCATATACGGGTTCGTCCGTGTTTAACGCCTATATTACAAACGGGGCACTGCAATATTCTCTATGAATTAACCATTACTCCTGAGATCCAGGTTAAAAATTTCAATACTATAATAAATTTAAGAAATTTGTTAAGTAAAAATATCCAAAATTATCTAACTGTAGTATCAAAAAGAATGAAAATTTTTAAAATACCTAAATTTCTAGCTTTAGCAAAGCAGAAGTCATCTCCACAGAAGATTTCTTCGATAAAGATATCTCTTGGAAATACAACAGGTTCCCAATGATATGAAACAGTTTTACCGTCAATACCTGATATTTATAAGCAGCATAAAAAGTGAAGATCACCAAGCTGACCATCTGTCCCACATCCCGTCGAGTAAACCCTACCTTCTGTGGTGAGAAGTAAAGAATGATCACTTCCACATGCTATCTAAGAACTTCAAAAATTTAAGCCTGAGGAACAAACCTGACGCACCTTAAGAGAACCAGGGATATCCACCCTGGTGAAAGGATGCTTGGGAAATTTCCTACACAAGTCATCGAGTGAACACTGGCCTTGGGAGTTGTCACCAGCTGCGTAAACTGTTTAAAGAGTTAAAACATTAAGACAAGGATTAATACTAATAGTGGTATTAGGGACATAGCAGAAGGTGTGAAGTCTTCCCGTCTCAATTTTTGTATATTGAATTCGATCCTTGATTCCATACGGAAGATCGAGTCTAGACCATTTATCAACTTTGAGGGATTATTTCTATTTCACTTCCGAATACCGTAAACGTCTTCTGTGTTTTGTCCAAGCTGTGAGTGGGAATTTAATCCAGATACAACAGCACCCCTCGTATAACTTCCATCTGATGCGTTCTTCCATAACCCCATAATATACGTCCGGGTGTATCCTACTACTGCTTCGATTGCCTGTACGTAGATGATGTGACTGTAAAATCACTACTTCGAAATTACTCGGCAGATCCGTAACAGGAGTGGGTTTGGTTAGCGGCTTTTTCAGCTTTGAAAGGGCACCTAAGTTGCCATCAAATAAATTTCCCATCCCCACAATGTCATATTCCTTAGAAGAGAAAAACAAGCTGCGAACTCCGCGCTAATAACCTTGATCGGTCAAATTCTATTAAATAAAAACATTTAAGACTGGATTAGAGCAAAATTTTAAAATTCTGCCCGCTTGATTCATTTTGAGGACTAATCACCGATGTACAATGAACAGACACGAGATTCTTTTATGTTCTAATTAAAAAGGCTTTTTATTTCTATAAGGTGGAACATTTCTCATGGCATTATCGGAATTCAGTATTCTCGCGTCTCTTCAGAGAGTTCGGATACAATGGCTAGAAACTATGATATTCCCTCCAATAACGTTGGACTCACACTCTCTAAAACCACCTCTTTAAGAGAACATTTATGCTCTCCATTATGAGTTTTCATACATCGTAGATTTTTCGATGGAAGTGATCTTCACTATATGTTCGAGTACTTTCAGGTGTAATGGGTAAAAAAAGTTCATTATGATCTTGCTCTTGACTCATTGGAACATGACAGTTCGTCTCAGGGTGTTTAGTGCTTTCTATTTAGGTCTCTATTTTTATTTTAATACAGAATTACGAAATAAAAATCAGCAAAAAAGGGATAATTGATAGAAGGTGGAACGAATAATCAGAATAAAATCATAAAATAAAAAAATAACTATTGCTACTGCTTGTTGCTTAAACAGTCTCAAAATATGAATTTATTTTGATCTAATTACTCCGTAATTATTTACAATCTGTCTTCTGATTATTTTATTCGATTACTGCGTAACATTTGCATCAACTTGACAAAATTTTTTAATTCTTTAAATAGTTTTTAGACTCTAGCTCACTTCTTGATCAAGATTTTAGGTTGTTTTTCCAAAATCTTTAGAAAAATATGGTATGGAAGTTACTGGACACTATGTTTGTCTTAATTGAAAAGTTATAGATTTAAATTTTTCAAAGAAAACGGTGGTAAACCACTGTCATCCTTGGATCAAAGGTTTCCCGTCTATATCTTCGTCATTTGAATTACAGGAGTTTAGAATTTGCTTTTGTCTCTGATAGTTTACCGTCTTGTAAAATATTTATAAAACCAATAAATTCGTAACTGCCCAATGTGATATAATAAAGAGGACGGTATATTTTTGGGGTTCTGATATTTGCCGTCTCACTGCACTTTTATAAAAAAGAAAATGATGTAAAAACGATCCTTTGAGTACATAAAATAGTTTTTATTGGTAGTAATATTTTAATTATTGGAAAATAATGATAATGCTAGTAACTTATTTCACAAGTTCTTGCGATTCGTACATGTTTGATTGAACTTTTTATTACTTGAATTCTAATTTAATCCATATAAGCTAATTTAAAAAATGAAACAATTACAGCTTGTGCTATCGTCAATAAATATTCATATAAATTTTGTGCCTAAAAGCATTCAAATCAGGAAGTGGGATAAAACAGTATAATTATACAAGTAAATTGTGGTAAAGAATTATTTAAAAAAGTATACAATGATCACTCAGCTTGAAAGGGCTTGCCAACGCTCTTCTGATATTTGACGAAATGAATAAGATCCAATACTAATAGAGCAAAATATATTTTCATCAATTAGCTAAAGTGTTTCAGAATGAAGTGTATATGCATCGATATTTGTTGCTCCACTGGCTATTCTTAAACGGTAGAATATAATCTTATGTCCAATTCAAATCCTTAGCTCACCCTTCCTGTCTGGAACTCTAAACAATAAAGTTTTCTACTTATTTTAACAGCGTATATAAGTGTTTTACACACTTTTAGTACTGCTGAAACATATTCTTACTGTTAGTCACCGGCGTCATTCTGTAGTGTAATTATTCGTAAGGGTATTTGCACATATTTATTAATTCGACATCTTGAAACACAACAAAGTGTAGAAAAAATTAGAATACAATCCCGATGATCTAAAAAACTTAATGCATACCAATGAGTTATTAACTATTAACGTTTTAGGTCAACAAATTTTTAAAAATATTTCAGATCAATTTTAAAAAAACCGTTTGAGTAATCAAAGTTTAAATTAAGCATGTTTGGTTCCATATTATCATAATCAAGTTAACGGATTATGATTTTTCGGTATAAACTGAAAGGATACGATCATTACCGGATATATAATATATAAACGTGGTACAGTGAAAACCGCTTAATAAAAACATACTATTAAACAAAATTTTGTTTAATAGTTAAAAATTTCGTTTCAAAAACCGCATTTTTCGTTATTTTAGATACA
>LDMZ01038050.1:0-11304 GCA_001455285.1 Sphaeromyxa zaharoni
AGAAGGGCACTTTCGATTTCCTTAGATACCAATTCACCAATTAGAGAGGACAAGTCTTCGACTTTTGGCGTAGAAACTGCTTGGACCAGGTTTTTGTTACAAAACGTTTTCATATTTAACGAAACTGCCTCTGCACGCTTCACTATCTCCACAGCAGCGTGTATTGTGTCAGGTTGGTACTTTATTGACTCTACCTTAGCACTAGAAGAACGATGTCCAACCAAGAACTGGTGAATAATAACAGGCTTCAGAGTGTACAACGTCGGATAGGCTTTCCGACCGAGTTCCCTGATCCTTTCAGCAAAATCTGAAATCCCCTCATCAATACCCTGCTCTGCTTCTCGAAACTGCACTAGAAATGTTTCAGCGGTTTCTTCCTTTTGGTAGCGTCTTATTAACCAAGACTTTACTTCCGAAAAGTCAGCGACAACAGAGAATCCTTCTAATTCAAAGGTTCGAATAACAGAATCCGCAAAACGAATCAGTAACTCTTGAACCCAAAATATAGGTCCGTATCCAATAATTCCAAAACTAACTCAAACCGAAACAGCCAAATATGGACATCTTCTACTGATGGATCGAGTCTTCATATTGACGAAAATAAACAACCGTCTACTTTGCTCTGATAGACTGCGCCAATGGGCAAATCACGCCGATCCTCCATTGTTAATACACGTGAAAGAATATGTATCTACCGATACTCTACGACTATACCAGATTACTTTATATTAATCTAATAACGTGCTTAAAAATAATAGAATTGAGCAAAGTGTAAGCCCATGGAGATCCCCGGTGACACTCCCATTGCAAAAGAGATGGCTCGCGACGTTTTGGTGTGGACTTCAGGAAATTGAACCAAGTCGCTCAGAGAGATGAATACCCTCTTCTCAGGATAAAAGACATCCAAGATAAACTGACAGGATCAAAGTATTTTACCTCGTTTGATCTAAAATGAGCCTATTGGCAAGTTGCCACATGAGAATTCGACAAGGAGAAGACGGCATATAAAACAGGCTCGGGATTTGGAACCTATCAGTTTAGGGTAATACCCTTTGGGATTCACAATGTACCTAGTACATGTCAAAGGTTGATGGAGAATATCCTGAAGGAAGAGGGAACGTATTATGCTATGTTGATGATATCATTATCTTCTCTGAGGATATTGAAAGCCACCTAAACCATATTAACAAAAGAACATAGTTAAAGACTACCATCAAAAGGATGCGGGTCATGGTGGAATTAAAAAAACAATGGAACACATCTGTCGGACCGTATATTGACCAAAAATTAGGAAAGATATTGAAACCGTACTTTCAATGTGTGATATATGTCGGAAGAATAAATGCAGATTAAATTATCCTAAAGCACCCTTAATACCAATAAAAACGACTACAACTTTCCACACCTAGCACTTGGACTATGTGGGTCCACTCCAGGAATCCAAGGAAGGCAATAGATATATACTACTGAATATATACCAGTTTTTAAGGTGGATAGAAGCTTATCCGACCTTTGATCAATCAACAGAGACAACAGCATAGCTTATAACAACCCAGGTAATTCCATGGTTTGACATACCGTGCCGGATACATTGCGACCAGGTCAGACAATTTGAGTCAGAATTATTCCACATATATGCGACGTGTTAGGTATAAATAAATCTAGAAGTACAGCATACCACCCTGAAGGTAATGGAGTGGCAGAGAGGGGTATCAGAACCATTAAGGACATGGTACGTACGCTCACTAAAAATCGTCTGAAAGATTGGGAAAAATTCTTACCTTATGCCCTAATGAGCATTAAGATAACTTCAAACAACACAGCTGGTTTCACACCATTTAAATTTCTATAAGGAAGGAAACCGGGGACAATTACAGATTGTAACATTGGTGACATATACACAGATTAAAATTATCTACATGTGGTTCCCTGAAACTTCAAGAAAGAATTAAATTTATAGAGGAGTTAGCTCGTAAAAATTTCGAGTAAATTCAAAGGAAATACAAACACTACTACGACCGAGATGCACATATAAACAAAATATCACCGGGGGATCTAGTCAGAACAAAATCAACAAATCCTTCAGCATTCGAAAAGCGCTATAGTGAAGCCTGTGTTCTTAAAGAACGGATAAACCATCAGAACTATGTAATTGGACATCAAGCAAAAGAAAAGACAGTCCATCATGACAACTTTTACCCGGATAAAACGGAAAATTTGAATAACAGCTTTGAAGAAGAAAAAGAAGATTCAGATTATGGGAGAAGGGATGTAACGGATTCGTCCAAAAATAATCTTAACTATCAATTAAAACTAAGACCTAGAAATATAACGCAGATGAAGAGATCCATGTTGAAGCTGAAAGCTGTTATTGACACGCTAAAGCGAACCAATGAAGGAAATAACACAAATGAATAAAGTAAAACAAGAATAAAGAATATTTCATGACGTCATCATTTCATATTGTTTTTTCGATGTAGGAATATAGATATTCGTAGGTTATCGTAGGGGCTAGATTTTTGTTCCACATTCCTGTTGTTCCTTTACAGTGATTATAAAAAAATTTTCAATAGGTTATGTTTGTTTAATTTATGACAAGATATTGAAAAAATGCAACAGTAATTATATATTAAGTAGGCGGGCGGTAGATTAATTAGTCAATTAGTTATCGAGTTCTACAAAAAGACAAATTCTTTGAGATATTGTAAGATCGTTAATTAAGATATGATCCTTTATCTCAAATAAAAATTTTAATTGCGCTATGTATCCTCCAAGTTAATAGGATTTAAGAATTTTAAACGTGTCTTTTAACGATCTTAGAAAACAAGATATCCAAATATAAAATGAATCAGTGGACACAGTGACATTAAAAATTGATTGGATTGTCCTTCCGAATGCAATATTTACAAAACATATGTGAAATAAATCCAAAGAGTGCTTGGTGTGATGAACAGTTAAACACTTATACCTGAGCTGATAAAGCCAAGAGTAGAACTCTTATTTGCGTTCATATATCTGAATAATGTCAAAAGGTGATTAAGAGGCAGATAAAAAGAGAGGCTTATGTTTAAAAATTATTTAAAATAGAAATGCTTGAATCTAAAAACTAAAAATATATAATCTTTCACACGAAAGAATAATGTATGAAAACACAAAATAAATAAAAGTAATATCTTAAAGTATATCAAGGAGACATATAATTTTTCTTTCTGGCCTATTTTATCAGTTTTTTTATATTATATTGTCAAGACCTGAGATATGAGTTTCCCTCCTCAGTCAAAGCACATAAATAGATCTATATTGGGCTCGACAGTGGTTCCCAAAGATCCAATGCCTCGGTGACTCCAATTGGTCATGAGCACTCCTTATATTATCGAATAAAAGTAAGATCATACAGAATCAAAAATACATTAATCTTGCGCTGTCGTCCGCCTCGTAGAGCTTTTAACTAAAAAGTTCGAAAGTATTCGGTTACTGTTTGTAACCGAACAAATGTCGTCAGAGTCTAGTACCTGCACGATAATATTTTTCCAGGAAATATTTAATAATATAACGGAAAAAATAGCCCGACATAATTATGATTATATGTATAAACAGAACAAAAAATTTATTAGAATGCAAAAGTACAGCAGTCAGTGAGTTTTTACAGTCTAATGCCAACAGAAAATATATGAAACAAAACGATAATCGAAAATATTATTATAAATAGATTCACATTCCGTTTCATAAATTGAGTTATTAATATAACGTTAGTGCAGCCTACAGTTCTATAATAAAATCCTACCGGTATATAAGATAAAGTAAAAAAATGAAACTAAAAGAAAAAGAATATATATTAACATATTGTTGTATCCGAACATTAACGATCTTTAGATTGTGCGTAAATTAGATTATTCTATTGCTTATCTACCTCATGCTAACAGTGGCGACAAGGCCATTATCTTAAGGTAGTTATTTTATTTAAATACCGTCCGATTTTTCAAAATTTATAGATTAAATTTCCAAACAACTGAAATTACAAGAAAAGAGGTTTGATACCCAGATCAAGCTGATGGACCAACAATACAGTTCGATTAATTCTTCGCTAGCAAATTCCGCTAGAAACACTGAGGTAGTAAATCACTCATTTCCTGCCTTTGATTCAAGCGTGGAACTATGGAAAGATTACTCTTCAAGATACGAAACATTCATAGAGGTAAAGGCTACTACGGAAAACATACAACACTTTTGATCCTTACAATTCTAAATAAGGAAATTTACAATTTAATTAAGATTTTTGTATCTCAGTTTACACCTCCTAAAGGTATAAATGAACTTGAATGGAAGGAGACAAAAAAAAGTTATGGATTTAAATTTCGATTCGAAAAAGTTTTCTATATTTGAACGCTGTCGTATATACACGGAACTGAATCGAAATCCGGGTGAAATTATTCATATATTAGCCAAAATTAGGAAAAAAGCTGCAACACGTGATTTCAATTCTATCAAGGATCCGTTAAATGAAGCATTAAAAACGAGCCTTATATGTTTAGTGAATAATGAAGCGGTGCGCATAGCTATCTTTCACCGATTCAAAGAAGATTTGACATTTTCACAGCTCGTAGAGATTGCAGCTGATATTGAAGAAACTACACACAATACAAAGGCACAAATTGGTAATCCGTGATCTGATGTATGTAAAATTTCTGAAAACAAAAAAGAAATATACAAAGGACAAAAACCAAAGGCGCCATGTTATAGCTGTGGGAAAACTGGTGATCTTCGCCAATACTGTCGTTTTCAGGTAGCTGAGTGTAATTTCGGTCACTTAAAAGACATCTTGAATTCATCTGCAGTAAGAAGCACAGTGTCAAAGGTCCAAGCCTAGGAAAGTTAGAAATGTTGCGGCACACATCTTCAGAAAAATTAATCTACCTGTGTTAATCCAGGAAAAATAAATTCTTTTTGAAGTTAACACCGGATCTGTCGATAATTTCATGTCTCATAAGAACTGGTGAATTTGGGAAGGCTAAAGCTTACCCCTGTGAATAACAACTATAAGTCGGTAACTGAAGATGAGATAATAACTACTGGAATATTCTTCACACATACAAAACTGGTTCATGGGAATCACTCAAAATACAAAGTTATTGATTTTATCATAACCGAATAACATGACCTAAATTAAATTAATATTAATGCTATCTAATCCCTAAATGTGTCCTTATATAAATTATTAAAGTTTAACACATGTAATAAAGTAGAAAAGAACGACGAATTAATACTATAAGAAATGTGTTCGGAACTCTGTAAAAAATTCGACATTTTTTGGAAGGATGGGCTTGGATATCTTTGAGGAGTTGAGCTAGAAATAAAATTAAAATCAGATTTCGAGCCTACTTTTCATAGACCTCGCTCAATATCAATTGCAATTAAAGAGGAAGTTATTCAAGCTATAGATGAAGGAGTAAGAAATGGTATATTAACATCATGCCAGTTTAACAATGCAGGAACTCCGATAGTTCCTATACGAATGGCAAATTCAAACAGCTTCGAATATGCGGTGATTATAGTGTTTCTGTGAATAAATTTCTGGAGGAACACTGTTTTCAAATTCATTCGCCGGAAGAATTACTGCAACAGTTACGTGGAAATTATTAGTTTACAGAAATCTACCTAAAACGAGCTTATAATCAAATTAAACTCAGACATATTGGCTAAAAACGCCTCACCATAAGTACGTATACGCATTTTTCTTCAAACGCGTTAACCGTTTAGAATTAAGTCTGCACCTGGCTATTTCCAGCAGATCATGGCAAAAGAGACTAACGATTTAAAAGGTGTTGCTGTATACCTCGATGGCGTTTTAGTCACAGATACGGACAACGATAGTCATCTTGAAAATCTGTAAAGCTATTTCAAATATCTAATGAATATCACCTAAGAGGTAATCTTCAAAAATGCCCATTTGCAAAATCCAACATGGAGTATTTAGCTCATATCATTTCAACCAACGGTATCCCTAAAAGGAAAGATGTTAACTATATTCTAAACATTCCTTGACCCGAAAATATTAAAGAATTACGATCATTCTTAAGATCTGTTCAGTTCTATAATAAGTTTGTACCTCACCTAGCTAGCATCGCCACCTTCTTGTATAATCTTATAAAACAGAGGAAAAGTAGAGTTGGGAGGACACTTACCAGTCTTCCTTCTTTAGTCTAAAGAAAATTCTTTCATCAGATATAGTATTGCCACATTTTGATCCAAAATTAACAGTTGGAATAGCATGTGATGCATGAGAGACTGGAATAGGGGTAGTCTTATTTCATTAATATGAAGATGGGTCTAAACTTCCTATTTCGCAAGCGTCCAAAATTATGAATTCACCAAAAAAAGTATGCTCAGATTCATAAGGAAGCTCTTGCTATTATATACCGAATCAATAAATTCCATCAGTTTATATATGGTCATAAATTTTTGCTAATAACAGATCATAAACCTTTGTTAACAATATTATCTCAAGATTAAGGTATTCAGTTTTAGAGGCTAATAGGCTTGCTAGATGGACAGTTATACTTGACAACTATGATTTTACGATTGAGTATCGTGCTACAAAGGATCATGTCAATGCTGATAGGCTAATCCGTTTTCCTTTATGTTCAGATCAAGATTTTGATAAAAAAATAGAAGAAAATGATTGCATTTCCCTTTTTTCTATTTCAAATTTAAATTCACATATTTTAAAGGAAGCCTCGCATCGAGATAAAACCATTTTAAAAGTCATAAAGTACACAAAAAATGGCCGACCAAATAAAAAGTTAATTCATCTTAAGGATTTCTCAAAACTGGAAAATTCATTATCGTTATCAAAGGATTGCTTATTTTATGGTGCAAGAATTGTCATCCCAGAGGAAGTACAAGGAAAAATACTATCAGTACTTCATACAGAACATTAGGGTTTACAACGAAGGAAGCAACTGGCCAGAACATCGGTCTACTGGCCTGGAATTGATAAATGTATAGAAAATTTTTGTAAATTTTTTGAGTAGTGCAATAAGTTTAGAAATATGTTTATGAAGCCAGAATTGTATCCATGGGAGCCTACAAGCACCCCTTTGGAGGGAGCAGAATACAAATAGATCATGCTATAAATTTTTTGGGTAATAACTGGTTTATCGTAGTAGGCTAATATTCAAAATATCCATATATATCCATCAAACCAACACTACTTCTTCTGCTTCAGTTAGTAGTCTTCTAGAGGAATATTTCAGCCATTTTGGAATACCTCATGTCATAGTATCAGATAATGCAACCAGTTTCATTTTAGTAGAATTCAAACAATGGTGTGAGCGTAGAGGTATTTGACATATTACTGGAGCACCCTGTCATCCTCAGAAAAATAGCATGGCTGTGAGATTTGTGCAGACATTTAAAAGGGCCCCACAAAAATATAAACTGCCTATTAAAGAAGCAATAATCGAATTTTTAGCGTAATACAGACGAACATGATTAAAAACGGGACGCTCCCCAAGTGAACTTTTACACGGAGGACAAATTTGAACATACGTGAAATATTTAATCCTATAATTCCATCAGAAATAAAAAAGCACACATCAATTAAATTCTATCTCAAAAGTATAAATTTATACAAAAAACTAGGTAAATTACTATGTTAAGAACATTAAGTACGATGGAAATCAAATTCTGAGTGGATCCCAGGCGTAATCAAAGAATTCATAGGTTATCGACTTGTACTTGTTGAAATCTTAGATTCTATGTTAGGATATCACCTCAACGACAACATCCGAAGGGCATGACTATAAATACTAAGCCGAATAAAGTGACGTGGGGTCTTTGCGATCAGTGATTCTGGAACAGTTGGTGAAATCCTTACAGACAATATAGTTATTTAATTTTATTATAATTAAATATATATTATATTTATATGCATCCTCTTACAAGATTTTCATCATTCTAAAACAATAGGAGACATTTTGATCAGATTCTTCAAAGAAGAGAAAATTTTGAAGATCATAATTGGTTATATTTTTCGACAAGTTTCGCAGTTGGTTCGAAAATAACATAACCAGAATTCCTAAACAAGTCAGGATTAGAAAATGTAACGAAATTACAGAGATGTATACGCAATCGATGACCGCCGAACAGATATTCTCCGCAAAAATATTTCAATAACCGCTCAAAATTTAGAAAGGGAGGTGTTGTATCCGAACATTAACGACCTTTAGATTATACGTGGATAAGATTTATTAATTTGTTTTCCACCTCGTCTAAACACATATAAATCACTTCTTCATTATGCCAACTACCGAATATTTTATTTTTAAGAATTTAAAATTAACATTGACATAAAATAATTATGTATGGATGGATGTTTGACCAATATCGGCCAAGTCGGAAACGCTGCAATTTCGTGCCAACAAATTGGAATTGGTAAATTTAAATAAATATTAATCTAAATTTTTTTTCCTTTATAATGCTTAAATAAGTGGTTTTGATTTATAAAACTAAATTTCGGTAAAAATTTACCTGACATGAAATTTTATCAGAATATTTAATTATATCTATAATAGTATTTTCAATTTTAACGTTAATTTAGAATTATTTTATTATTCTTAGTAGACAATGTCGTGGTCACTCGGCCACGGAGGGACGGACGATTAACTTAGAACGTGATATATAAGTAATTTATATCATCATATGCCAGACTTATTCACTTTTGCTCGTCCTGCGAGAAGCCTCTCCTGCGCTACGTTTTATCTGCTGCTGTCTTACGCACCGCGTAGAAACACTACAAAAAAATATACTTTTTTATTCGGGTATAAACAAACTGCACTAATATTGTTAATGTTATGTTTGGATTTATAAGATGATAACGAATTCTTTATAACTAAGAATTTATAAAATAAAAATGAACGCCATTAGATAAAATTTTCATAACAATATAAATACATTTTCCGTGTCGTCTAACTTCTTAAATAAAGCTTGAACTTGTCAAAAATTAGTATTATATTCTAAAGTTAATCAGCAGGAACCTGGGATTCCTAAAAAAATTTATGAGTATTTAATGATTCATTGAGTAGAAAAATTTATATAGTAACAATTATTACATAATTAGTACTCAAACGTTTATACGGATTCCCAGTAGGTCTTGTTAGTTGTTGAAGGATACAAAAGTAAGCATATTTAACAGTAAAATCGATTTGATTTAAACCTTGTTACTAATTTGAAAAAATTTGTTAACTTGATCTAAGCCTCTGACTGTGAGAATCAGAAAAAAATTAAAAAATAAGTTAAATGAATTAATGGAATCACTCAATAGAGACCGGAAACATTACATTGTATTTTAAAGATCAAACGTCGAATGTGGGCTATAGCGCAATGTTTTGTAGTTATTGTAAGCAAACAAGTCACGTAAAATTAATTTTGATATAAAATGAACAGAAATATTTTATCAAAATAATTTTACTTATCTTAATATTAACGTCAAAACCTACAAAGACTGCTGCCTTATGAAAAAATGTTGATCGATATTGTATGATTCTTAAAAAAAATGGCACTCTTAACCATCTCATTATGGAAGATTTATTTCACTATCAACATTTGTAATGTGTAACCAATAATCTGCTTATCATCAAGAAGAACCAATCGGACCTTTATGTAAAAAACCAAAACCCGAATGTATAGGGAATTCCTCTTACAATATATATTAAAATCACAAAATGCACCACTTAAAGTTAATATTGGATGTGATTTTATAAAAATTTTCCAATTTTTAGCATATCAAATTATGTCGAGATATTGATATCAACGTATACGAAACAATAATTAGTACTCAGTCAACGTACCGGTTAAATAAAGACATGTTCAGAACAATACAACGATGAAAATTCCATAAGAATCGAACAGTATTTTTCATTAACATTCTATAATATAACTTGCTCAGATTTGGACTAATAGATTATAAAATCAAATTTAAACACAACTTCGCCTAAAAATCTCTTCATACTACCAATAAATCAATGATGAAAAACGGAGTTACAGTTTTTAAAAATGAATAAAATAGGTATCATATAACCGAAGAAAACATTGATTCTTCCCGTCTCCTTGAAGAAAAAAGACTGGCTACAACACTCTTAAATGGGTAATTACGGACTAAATGGCAAAATAATTCATTACTGTTACTTTCTTGCATGGATTAAAGTATATTAAAATAATAAATAATGCAAATACCTATGAATTTCCTATTCATAAAATTTTGGTGAAAGCGATACAAAATTGACACAAGATCTAAAAACAAAACAGATCTAATTTCTCTGTTTGATGCAAAACATGTTGAGGGTTATGTTAATCCCATTAAACTGTATTATGTTCCCGAAACATTTCGGTCACCTGTGGATCTACCTTCTGCTGACCCCACAATGCATTAACTATACTGGCGATATTCTTATGTTTCTGAATAAACATTGACGGAATTCGCTCGTAAATAGTACTCTTCATGAAAACGGTTTAAAATGAAATAGAAAATGCTTATTACTCTGCCAGAAGGGAAAAATCTGAAAATGAAAGTCATGGGAAAATGGCGAACGCTTGCAAGAAAAAATAGAAGCTCTTTCAAAGTGAGAAATTCCATAAACTGTTAAAAGAGACTACATCGTTCATGGATTAGTGATTCAATCCAGCGATATTTAAAAGAAATATCACAAGTATTAAACCAAAATTTAATATGCTAGTTCAAACAGAGTCAATGTTTAGATTCACTTGAACAGACTTTGCATTCCTCGATATGAAAAATCTAGAGCCTCCTTTAATTGTTTACTGTGTAACAGTAAAAGCAAACATGGCAAGTTTTCCAAAATTTTCAATACATAAATTGCATTTGAATCCGAAAAATATTTTAAAAAAATAAAAATCAATTCAACGATTTATGTATTTTAGTTCCTCTCCACCCTTAAAAATACTTCGAAGCACATAAACTTTAAAAGATTACTCATTTTGTTTAAGCTTAAAATTTTGGATTAGTGTGAACGAACTAATGGATTTTCTATCCCTGCACAAACCCCTCTTTACAATCTACTTTAGAAAGATTTTATAAGGATCCTGTCTAGACCTTGCCAGATTTTTCCAACAAATTGAAAAACGTGAAATACATCATGAGTTTAATATAACTTGATAAAAGTAAAAATAATTTAGCTTTTAAGGCATCCGATGTTGCAATAGGGAATGTTTTATTCTAAGAAATTGATAATAACGAATACCCAGCAAAGTTTGCAAGTCTAAATATTTGACAAAAAAATACCCCCC
>LDMZ01038060.1:0-10821 GCA_001455285.1 Sphaeromyxa zaharoni
AAAATAAGATATTATATAAATTGTATTTATTTTATATCGTATGTTACAAATCCAAATATGAATTCTTCTTTATAGGAAATAACTTAGCTTCATATTTACATAATCAAAAATGATATTATTTTATATAAACCAGCTGTTTTTATTGATATTTAAAATGAATATTATTGTTAATTCTTGATTATTTTTTTAAAATTCAAGAGAATAAGTTTAAAACGGTATTAAAACGTTTTTTTATTGAAGTAACTTGAAGTTATGTAAATTTGATATAAATTCAAATTACATATAATTGCAGTCTTAAGATTGACTTTGAACATATATTTTATAAGGATTCAAATAAATCGATAAAATAGAAATATTGGTAAGTGAATAACAGAAAAAATATTCCACAGGAACCTAATCTAATGAGAATATATGTTTATTATTTCAGTAGATCCAAAATAAAAGCTCTAGACAAAATATATCATATGTAGATGATTTAAATTTAAAAAAATATAATTACTCAGAATAAAATCAAAAACAATTGAAACAATTGGATCCTAATAGGTGTAAATATTATGATACTATGAAAATTGGATTATAATATTTCTATTAAATTTTAACTTGTATAACTTTTGGTTAAAATAATTATTGTATTTTTTGTGAAAAGAAATTTATTTTGAACGCTGTAACATAATTTTTTAAATAATATAATGAAATGCGTTCTCTTTATAATTATTGAAAATATATATAGATTATTTTAATGGACGAGAGTACAACCAATATCGCATTTTTATCTTGTCCTAAGTATTCCAATCCACCATAAATAATATACAAGTTTTTATATGCATATATAGAATATATTTTTTACATTTAATATTTTATTGACGAAAATTACATCTTGGAAAGCATTTAGTTTCATTAATTTATATGATATAACAATCAATTATAGGAATCGTATGGTTTAATTTAATGTTAAAGCAAAAATATATTTTCGGAGGTATACATGTAAAGATTTCAACATTTTACAGAAAAAATGCTTAAAAATTAAACAATAATATTTTGCCTTGGTAACATTGGTTATATTGTTTCGGGAAATACAGTCCTGTCGAATTAATTTGAACAGATTTAAATAAATATTAGAGGATTGTTCATTAGCTAAATGTTTCAAATTAATTTTTTATTTTTACATATTTTAAAGTGCTATTTCATGGATTTATAATCTTTGATCTTTACATCAATAAATTGACACAACCTGGCGATTTTTTTTTTGAATATAAATGATAAAAAAATTAAATCTCTTCATTGTAAATATGCCAATATATCAATTATTTACTATTTAATTTATTAATAATATTGATTTAATAGTGCAAATTTGATTAATATAAAAAAATAAAACCATTAAATTTCATAAATCATTTACTTATAGAAAAAAATATAAAACAATTACATTCAGCACTAAAGTTTTTTAAATAGTATATTTTTTCAAACAATAATGAATTTTTTTAAAATTTTGAATGAACATTTTACGATTGTCACATATATATATATATATATATTTTATTTTTTTTCCATTCAAAATTTTTACATATATATTAGTAGCACTCGTATTGTAATATATTAGGTTTTAAATTAAGAAAATACCCGATTTTTTCAATCTTTACTGCCTTTAAATACTTTTTTTAACATATCTTGTTAGTATACTTACCAGCAAGTATTATATTGGAATTTAAAGAAGAATAAACACTATTCATAATTATGTATCATTTTGTGAAACATTAATAATGCCGAAACGGATGCAATTTTTAATCACCACAATAAAATTCAAAGCCAATATTTTTGACATTTTCTTTCAAATTTAAACAAAAATGATTTTTAATTTAAATTAAAAACAAAAAAACTTAAGAGGTTAATAATTGTTCATTTGTGATAAAATAAGTTTGTTTAAATGTATTAATTCATATAAAAAATTATTGTATAATTTTTTGCCAAAAATAATATTTTTTTGATATTCTATATAAATATTTATTTTTATCATTATACTTTCTAAATAATTGCGAATATTTTTATAATCATTAATTGCTTTTACTTTTTTGGCCATATTATTATAAAATGATATTTTTCATTCTGGCATTTTAAAAAATAACAGATCACTTTTATTAATATCTAGTTTAAAATAATACTTTGAGTATTAAAAAATTCAATTAAATTTTTATAATCTAGATAAACTGAACACTGCTAAATATTTTTGTGTCTAATACTTTGATGAAAATATCAAATATCATATATATATATGTATTATTTTTTAATATAATTTTTATTGTTATAGGATGGAATCTTTTTTATCAATATTATTATTGTTTTATAATTATCTAAAATATTAGATAAGATCAATCAATAATTTTATAATCAATGCAACGATATTTTTTAATTAGTGCGAACCAGTTTGAATATTGGTAGTGTATTTACACAAGATAGATTAAAATATTTTCAGAAAATGTTTCCAGACATATATTAAAAGAGTTAATTCTTTTTTTTAATCCATAATTCTATTATTGACATAATCATATATCAAACTCGTGGGGATATTTTTAAAATGGCAATGTAAAAATTATAAAAAAATGTCCAGACGATTTAAAATTTAATATGATATTATTTAATTTTCGATTTCCTCTTATTTGATTCTTGAAATTATTTTGGATTTTGTTTAAAGTAAATTTAAATTAAATTTTATATCAGTAGTTAAAAAAATCAATGTTATCCATTATATTCATTTTTCAAAGTGGTTTATAAAGAGCTTTTTGACCCTCAATACAATAAAATCATGACGTAATAATAAGAGTTTTTATTAAAACATATTTTTTATTGCATTATTTCATAAAGTATCAGTTTCTATAAATGACGATATAATGTAATGGTTATTACTGTCTTACGTAGATTTTATTATTTTTTGCTCACAAATTTTATGTATCTGTAATTTAGTGATATTATTAACCAGTTCTAATTAAAAACGATTATCTATCGAACATTTACAGATCTAAAATTTGGTACTGTTCAAAAACAAAATGATATATTACGCATTATAAATTTAAAATCTTTCTATGATATCAAATAAGACATAATGATTGAAAAATGTATCGTCGCATCAGATTTATTTAATTCTTTTATATTTTATAACGCAACGGTTATTACTTATATTTTATTGATATATATCACTTAAAGTATGTAGCCTTGATAGATCCACCCTGATCTTTTAATTATGTTATATTTTTTTGCATATTTAATATAATACATTCGGATATATATTTAAATTGATCAAATTTCGAGTATTTAATTATATGATGATAAAAATCATAATGGTTCTATTTAAAAATATTACAATATTATTTCATCTAGCCAGGACATGTGTAATATTTTTTTAAATGTATACTATGTTGTAGTGTTCTATATTTTAATAAAATATTTTTTACCGCCATTTAAAAAAAGTTTTTAACAGTGTTGAAAAATTTTATTTTTAATGTTCTTGTATAATATATGGTCTGACAACACTTCAATGTATGTTAAGCTGAATAATAATTATTAGTATCAAAATTACTTTCAATTTGTAATATTGCAATAAATTATTCTAAATTATACATCTTGCAGGTATCAAAACATGTTTATTACTTTGGATAGCATATATGGATCTCTAAATAATATCTGTTGATTATTTTAAAAAATAAAATAATATATTTAATTGATTTTAATATAAGTGTGATTTACAATGAAATCGATAACGTTTATTCAGTTATTTCATTTAGTAATTTGAAACAATTTATAATTCGTTTGTAATATGTTTGAAATAATGATTATAATACTTATTCTTCTTTGTAATGAGTAAAAATATTTCAAAAAATGTTATAAATTAAACCTTTTTTCCAATTCGTAAGTGACACAACAGAATATCGTTACTTGATGTAGTGTTTGATAAATAGAAATGCATGTAATTCATTCGATGGATCAAAAAATAATAAGAGAAAATTTTGATATCCTCATAATATAATAGATCACTAAAATATTCCAAAGATCAACTTACACTTTAAAATTGCTTATAACAATTTGCTATTGTTTAAAAATTCGAGTATTTCAATTAAACATGTTTTCAAAAAAATACTCTTTTCAAGATTGCAAAATATTTTTCGAAAATATCAGACTGTCATTTTTGAAATTTTCAAAAAATAATGAATAATTAATATATGTATAAACATATACATTTAAATCGATTATATTTTTGTTCTTTTGATTTATGTTAGAATAAATTAAAAAACCATCTATTAATCAAGAATTAATTGGAATAATATAAAAATATTCTTTATATAACTGAAGAGTTTTGATCATCAGAAACCTTTAACTATATTTACATACTAAATAAACAATCATCTTGATGTATTAGAAATAATAATGTTTATTTAATATTAAAAATGTTAATGGGGTCTTATCATATAGAAAAAATATCGCACAATATATATATATATATATATATATATGAATGATATATACGTTATAAATCAAATATGCTTCTTACATATTTTTAATATAAAAAAAAACGAAAAATTAATCGATTTTGGGAATATTTTGTTAAGATTGATATATAATATCTCAAAATTAAAGCGTTTCTTTGAAACTACGTGTTGTGTACGTATTGGATTGGCACAGGTAAGCTCTGAATATATTTAGTTTTACACAACTTATTTATTTATTAGGCGCGATAATGAAATTTTCATTATTTTTTTTATGTCAAAACCTGATATATTAAGATATCTTAAAAATAACTATTTTGTTTTGCAAAATATATCCTAATGTTGGAACAAAAAATACATATGAATACTTGATTGGATTAATAAAATGTTATTTTTAAATTTGATTTGATAAAATCTATTTCGCATTTTACAAATTGTTAAGCATTAAATTATTGGCATCCGTTAGATTTATATATATAAATATATATCCAGCCTTGGTAAATCAAAGTTAGCAAGAATAGGAAAATTCTTTATATCACGAAATATTTTTTGAATGTACAATTTAATGATTGATTAACTTGATGGCCATGTACGGTCAAAAGTTAAATATTATTTTTATAAGTCTTATTTCATTTCCAAAAATTTCAGAATCTTTATCGAAGAATGAAAAATGCACTGATAATCGATAGTCAGTAGGAATGCCAATTGCTCACGAAGGCACTATTTTTTTGTCGTAATAATTTTTGATCCAAAAATTTTTTTATCAAAACTTGAATAGTTACACTAAGAAAAATTTTTTTTCTGCATTTATTACATACTACGATAATATTATTGATGTAAATGAAGAAAAAAGAATATTTTCTGAAAAATCCTTGAAAATTGAAATTAAAATATTTCAAAAAAAGTATATTGCAGCATCCGTTGGAATTAACCGAATTCTCTTATGTTTGTTTGAAAAAATAATTTTTATATCTTTCAATTGTATTATGTATATGACTGTTTTTATTAAAATTGATATTTTTCTTGTGAATATTGTTTTGGAAATCCTTCAATTTTATTTTTTCTAATAATAACCCAAAATGATCGAAAAATTTTTTATTAATATATCCTTAACTTAATTATTTTGTTCTCATAATTGAAAAGGAGATTATTTTGATATATTTGTACCGACATTCTTTTTGAAAAAATTTAAACATATCATAATTCCGAATTGATGTTATACTGCAATATTTCTATCAAGATATTTTTATGTATCTGATATTTTATTTAATAGAAATTAACTCACAGTATAACTGTTTTGAGACTTATTTTCATTAAAAATTAGTAACGATCTATGATATATTTATTTAAATAAAAATATCAAATGATGAATTGAATAAAAATTATTTCGATAATATTATTACTTATGTTACAATTTTTTAATTATTAATCACAAACGGATTGAATCGAAATGAAAGCAATACACATTATTTATAGATGTAAAATTTTTTATTAATTTTGTTTTTATTTTATTACATTATTTCTTTATAAATATTATCTTTCTTAGGATCAATCAATATCGGATGTCGAATAAATATATTATCAAAGTTTCTTTTTCGAAATAATTGTTTTTCTCTTTCTAAGAGCTACAAAAAAATTTTCCCATTAATATATTATATAAAAAAAAAGTAAATATTAACTAAATATTTAATTTTATAATTTATTAATTGTTTTATCCATCTCTTAATATTTTGTCCACAGCAATTATTTTCGTTCTGGAACATAATTGAAAATAAAAAAAATATAGCGTATATCTAAAAGTTTTTATTTTTGATTAATTTTTTATCTTTCAAGTTCTAACAGTGTCTTTAAAAGGAAAGGCTACGATACTACACACGTAGTTGAATCGATAAAAAATCTTAAATTAAAAATTCGAAGCATAGAGTTTACGTATATTTAATTTTATATGAAAAAATTTAATGTGTTACCTAATAATCCCTTTATTGCTTTTATACTTTTTTTATGACTTTAACATAATTTAATTTAAATTTTTTTGCTTTAAACACATTAAATTATTTCTTTGGTATAATTTCTTTTGATTTTATAGAAGATGCAGTCATTATTCATAAGCTAATCGCATATTTCTCGTAACTATTTTTTTTAGTATTTTCTCTGATTAACAACTTCAACACATAATATTCTAATGATAACTTTACTAAATAAAAATTTTTTAAAACTTTTCAAATTTGATTTCAATAATTAATTTTTAATGGCTTGAAATTCGGAATGATGTTTGTGATAAATATATTCAAGATATTGTTACATGATGATCATGTATTTCGTCAAGAGCCCCCATTTACTATTCAAGACAAGAATTAAACTATAGTATCACAAGTTTATCTTATACATTTTACACGTTGAATTAGATATTAAATAATTTATATCAACTATTTCTGAAAATTATAATGAAATGTATTAAAATCTGTTTATTATTGTCTTAAGAATATTGAAATTTTTTTCAAAATTTTATCTTAATAACTTCTGAATAAAAAAATATCAGTGGAAACATTTTATCGTCAAAAATTGTATTCAACCACTTTTCTTTAAAAATGTCAGATTTTAAATAAAAAAATTTTTGATAATATAAATCTGTCGAATAATGACATATAAAACGCATGATTAGAACTATTATATAAAATATTTTAAATAGATATTTACTCTAATGATTACTCATAAGTTTTATAATGCAAAAAGTCAGCGAAAACAGGTATTTCGGGATTTTTTACTTTTAATCATAGATTTGACATCACAAAAACCAATTTAATATAGGTTCACAAAAAATTAAATTAGGAATTTTAATATGTTTTTCTTTTATTAAATATTTTCCGGCCCTATATTTTGTTTATGGTGAATATAACATATGTTAGAATTAATTTATATAGGATTTTATGAGTAACATTTAACTATAATGAATTTAGTGCATTAAATATATTTTTTAAGATAATCTTTTTAATCAAATAAGATTCTAAAAAAAATATAAATTGAAAATATGTAATCTTTTTATAATATAAATATATACTTGCAATTTTTTAAAATATTTTTAAAATTATTATGTTGATTGTATACTTGCATTTGTATATTTTTGGATTTAATTGTGTAACTTTTTACCTATTTTTTCACTATAATTGGAAGGATAAAAAAATCAACTTAACGTTTTTTTCTAGTTCTGACCATCAGTTATTATAAAACAGACAGCTGACATACGAACAAAATTTAAAAAATATATCTCTGAAAGACTTCCATGGAAAATAACACAATTCATAAAGTATGTATATAAGCTCTCTGAAAATAATACTTTTACTAACATTTCAGTACAAATTATGGCATCCATATATTTCCACAGTATTTATTGTTGCATATAATTTTGTTTTTTTAAAAAAAAAATATAAATTTTTATTTTATTTAAAAAAATCTATTGTTGTTAAAAATCAAAAACTAAAAACATGTATATCATTTGATAAATACTGCATTTGCAACGGCATAAAATAACTTTTAACGTCATTTTTTATTTAAAACTGTTGAAAAAATTTATATAACTAAACGGATATAGGCACTCACATATCTCTACAGGATTCAATTTAATGAAAACATTTAACTTTGATCTATTATTTATTCACCTATAATGATAGTTTTTAACAACATTTTTTTAAAAATATATTAAATAATTCCGATTTGTTATGTCAATAATAATCATAGGATTTGAAATAAAAAGAATCAGTTAATTTTTATAAATACACAAATTATTTGAGGCAGTTATTTGTCATGGTTTTAGATTTTTTTCAAGATTTATAAGGTTACATGCATGAATTAGATGTACAATTGGAAAAAAATCATATTTGTTAAGCAAAGACATTAAAATGTGTTATTTTTACAAGTTAAATTGAAAATTTTGAATTATTTATATAATAAATTCATAAAAATTACATAATTCCTACAATGTTATTAGTGTGATTGTATTTTAATCAAAACTGTTATTAAAAGTGCGAGATTTTAAATATTTTTTTGCGAAAGATATTAACTGCAATTGATTTTATTAATTTTTTTAATCATTTGTTAAATAAAATTTAATCAATCCTAGAGTCACAATCCAAATATTATTTCTGTAAATACACTAATTATTTAATTATTGCGTTTAATTTCCTGCTTGTTTTTTTGCCGTTAGAATTGACATATTAATATTCACATCCGTGTAATTTGTGGTCCGTGATGTTGAATTTAGCGAATTATATCAATATTAAAATTTTTTATGAATAAAATCTACTACTGTTATATAAAAATACATGGAAGATTTAATACAGGGGTATTCTTTTATTAATATAATGTTACCCTTACTTTGGTTTATGTTATGTTCACTGAAATTGATAATTATTTTTAAAGAGAAAATATATTACATAAAGTAACTTTTATTGACCTAAAAGAACTTAATTACATCCGATTTAATTTTCAAAAGAATAAAAAAAATTAAAATTTTTATTTGATTTGTTCTTTAATTATTTAAACTAATTATAGAAATTAATTAGTAATGTATTAGTTTTCCAATATAAATAAAATAATATCTAATACATAATATTTTTAAACTTCTAATAACAATTTTGAGGAAGTCAAGTATTAATGCATAAATTGATCTTAGGCATGGAACTTGATAAATTGTATGAAATCATTTATAAATTATATAACACTAAATTGTTGTTTAATTTATTTTTTTTCACATTTTATTTCGGATTATTTTTTATTGTTGGTGTAGAATATATATTTTGTTATTTTATATAATTAAAAAAAGAGTAAAGAAAAAAGTTTTATTTTATTCTGAGAAACATTTTTATAATGAAATTATATCGATATTATAATATTTTTAATTAAGTATAAGTATTTATGAAAAACAAAAAATGATACCCGTTTATAAAATTGTTTAATTTGCATTCCTTTGTTTATATTTTCTTTATATTTGGTTTTCCCTTAATTCATATTTTAAATATTACAATAGGTATTATATATTCTATAAAAAACCTAATTTTAAGGCCCTTTATATGATTTTTTCAACGTAAATAATTTCATATTACACCCTGATCTTATTAAATCAATATAATGCTTTAACCTTATTTCGCTTTTTTCATTAAATGGATCAAATATTTTAATTTTTTTAGAGAATGACTATATTGCAATAATTGGATTAGAACCAATATATAAATTAATTTGTGAACTTCTTAAATATAGGAATGTTCATTTAAATATACTTAACAAAATAATTTCCTTATTTTAATTCAAATCTACAAATTGGTTATTCATATTTTTTTATATCCAATATTAATTTTTTAAAAATCAAATCAGTATTATTACAAATAATATAATCAATAATTTTAAATAAATATACCAAAAATTTCCATAAAATTTTTTAAAATATTAGAAAAAAATAATACTCTTTTTTAAATAATGCTACACAAATATAATAATTTACTTTAGTCAAGCCAAATTAAGACGTAAAAAAAGATTATTTTAATATATTTTTAAGCTAGAATTTAGGAAAATAAAATAATTTTTATTCAATTAGCTGAAAAAAACAAGTCTTAAAAATTTCCAAATTTTTCAATTAACTGTTTTTTCTTTAAAAATATACATTTAAATAGGAAAACCAAATATTTGTGGAATCGATAACATTATAATTAATTCCGAAGGTTTTACTGACGTTGTAGAAATGAGATCTATCCACGTTTTTTCCCTGGAACGTAATATTTATAATATGGAAGAATATTATTTTTTTGGGATATTTGAAGATACTGTAATACCAGCCTCAGAGTTTTTAATGTTTGGTTCTAATAGCGCAAATGTATTAATATATGGTCCTGCAATTTTCATTATTGGGTTCAAAGATGTAATTATTCAAACAGACCCAGTATTAGATAATGTACATCTTTTTCAGATGCGACATGATCATATATCGGGCGTAAACAAATATATATCTTTTGGAATATGTAAATTTGGTAATATTAATTTTATTTTTATTTAATTGGATAGGTGAAATAGTAAATAATAAAACTTATCAAAAAATAAATTCCCAAACTGCAGATTTTTTTAATTTTACATATATTACCATAGGGGGTCTGCTACACGATCAATCAAGTTTCCAAATATTTCCATCTGAATTAGTTGACCTCTTAAATTGTAGGACACACGAATTAAATTCTAATGAAATAAAATTAATATCCGCAACTGACAATTTATGTAGCATAGATTATCTAATTCGGTTTGATGGCACCCATATCACTTCGTTAACCAATCTTGCTTCAATTGCTAACAAAGAAATTCTTTT
>LDMZ01038096.1:0-12590 GCA_001455285.1 Sphaeromyxa zaharoni
ATTAGGCTTAGTCTTTAAAATCACATGATTACTCAAATTAAAAAAAATTTATCGAGTTATTGTTCTTATTTGATTCTAACACTCTAAAGATCCTGAGGTTAAACCAACCCAAAGGTGAAGTTTAACCATGAATAGCATTTACCCTATTGATCTAATATACTTTAAGCTATTGTATAATCCAGGAATAAATCCTTAAATCGGTAAAAAATGAGGTAATCCTAATTATTCCACTTTTTCTGTGTAAAAGCATTTTATTTTATTTTTTGTGATTTTTTCTTATTCCATCAAGAGAATTTTGAGTAAGCTGGAATTAAGCTTGTTAAGAACCCATAAATCTACTACTAACTTGATCCATCCCTATTATGAAATCATTTTATTCTCCCAATAATGTAGTATAGAATGGTACGATATCGAAGTTTTATTTTTAGCATTTTTGTAAATAGTTACATTATCATATTATTATAATTCGTATAATTATTAGTAGTCTTCAAAGGATTCATTAAATATATGTAAGTTTTCTTTAATTTAATTAATATTTTCTCGGTAGAATATAGAATTTTTTTACAAAATAAATGTATGCGGTTGATTCGACTCAAATAATCGTTTTGACGTTAGTGTCATATTACCACTTAAATATCGGTAACTACTTTGTGCAGCAAGACCATAAAACAGTCTTAAAGATAATATATTTATAGATCAATAGAAGCGTTCTATACCCCCAATTAAATTGCTTTTGGTTGTATATTACTCCTGAATTTGGTGATCTCAAGAATTTGTTCCATTGTTTTTGATTTCTTTCATGCGTACGTTATATCAAATACTCTTTTTTAGAAGATTTTTCATATAGTATTCACAAAGCTGGATGGAAAGGTATATATTTCACATGGCACCTCAAATTGATCAAAATTTTCTGCTTCAAACGGTAAATCTTCAAGACCCAATGTTTGTTTAAACCATACTTGACTGTTTCTGCCGCTATTCAGAAAAGTTCCTGTTTTTTTTGTATTAAAATTTTTCATTTAGTTTTTTTTTAAATTGAAATCACTTTACAGATTTAAGCTATTTCCTAAGATATATTTGACTTAAACTATTTATAAATAATATATGTATCCTTAAGCGTAATTCCCCAAAGAATCCAATTTTAAGGTATCATTTTGTTCGTTTACTGAATCAGATTGATCAAACCTAATCAGCCTTGATCTTCTTTCTATCATATCAGATCATATTTAAGTTGCTGCTTATTGTTAACGAGAACTTCTTCGGTTTATTTTAATTACGTGCATGTTAAAATTAATTAAATAAACTTAATTATACTAAACTCCATAATATAGACTATGATTATATGGCCTGAAATCAATAAAGGGAATTCTTTACTACAAAAATTTTAAATATATAGTTTTTATAATAATCGGGTTATGATTTACTTAATTATAAATATAACTTATATTATAACAAGATAATTTCGTCACAGAAACTGCAAATTTTTTTTTAACTTTTTCTTGAAAATTTTATTAAGATATTAATCCTTTGTTCATTAGTTTAATGTTTTGAATAATTATTCTATTTTGATTTATTCAAGCTTGTAGTTTTAATCATGTTTCACATAGTTTAAACGTTCTCAAAGTTGTTCATACTGTAAAAATTGTGAAAAAACCATGGCCAGTTGATACGAAAAAATTAGACCCGAAGAAAGATATATAAAATCTCCAAAGTAAAAAATAATAATTTGTAGTTAAAAACTATTAATCACAACAAAAATTATTTATAAATTTTTAATTATATCTGCACTTATGCATCTTTTAGTCGCGATGTATATCGTGTGATAGCCCAATTCTGTCAGTCACAAGTTTGAAGAAAAATTATAGAAATGGTAAAAAATTCACCAATCTTAAAATCCTAAAAACTCTTCAAGTTGTTTTAACGTTTGTTGGTTTTTATATTATTTCAATTTTTACACCTCGTAATTTAATAGTCGATGGAACACCTGAATTTTCGGTAAATTTAGTAGTAATCTCATATTTTTATTTCAAATTCTAACTTCTTTATGGGATATATGGGTCATTCCGCTCCATGTTTTGTTGGGCAGGTGCATGTTTACTTCAATATTCACATTGAAGTTATAAGATTTTGATGAATGCATGATAAGCTATTTTTTAAAGAAACAAAACATAGAAAATACAGTAAAATATATGAAGATAAAAGGCTATTATAGTCCACGTTTTGTAAACCTGGGTTCCTAATACATCAATTTTTTCAAATACAAACATTTTGATCACTTGAACCATTTTGCAGTTACTAAGCTCATTTATGAAGGCAATAAAAAATTCACTTTAAAATTTCATATTAAATTATTTCTAAATTTTCAGCTAAAAACAATATAGAGTAGCCTACCGTGTTTCTTAATTTTTCATGATATGCACCAGTAAAGATACAAACGATTATTCATGAAACCAAACACTTGCTATTTTTTGATAAATATTCTTTTAATGTATTAATGGTCGTCTTAGGCTAACAACATTATTATGCTAAATGAAAAAAGGTATTTATAATGAACTTATATATTTCTTTTTCTTTTACAATATGGAAATTCTACAGTTTTGCAAATTTTAGGTGGCTTTGCCCTCAGCATCCATTCTAAATCAATATTATGCGTTCTTTTCATCACACATTTAAAATATCTATATCAATGAACTTTTTCATGCTTATTTTTTATCGGTTAAATACAATTTTTACCATTTATGGGGTTCTTGGATGACCGATTCAAGATTTTAAGTAAAAATCAGGCATCATAGCCAAGTTAGGAATATTTTAAATAGGCTACAAATATAAATAACTGATTTACTTTGCTACAACAATTGATAATTTTTGTTTTATTCATTAATTGCGGCTTACATTTTATATGTAAAATAACATAAAATATATACAGGTACAATCTTTATTACTGTTCCCCCAAGCTTTGCATCATTTTACCATAAAGAGTTTCTAATACCGCAAATGTAATATAACATGCCTTGTTTCTTAGTCTGGAAAATAGTGATAGTGTATTTTATAAAAACAAGTATAATGTCAATATATCGATGGCCTGAATTGACCAGCTACTTGCATTATCTGAAAATGGCAAAATAATTTATTTTTCCTTTAACTTCTTTCTAGTTTCCCTCTCAACTCTAAAAATAGTTTTATATATTTTTTTATAGTAGGAAAGATAATGTTATTCTTTACAGTAATTTTAAAAATGTATCATGTAATTTTTTAGTATATAGAAATACATTTAGTCCCATATTTTTTGCCTACAAGTCATTGGAAACTTTGCGCTTTGTAAAAGATAATTGGTATATCTTACTAACCGATTAAGAGTTAAAGTTAAATTTTTACTTTTTAACGTGTGAACTCTGAATCTCTAAACAGTTCTTCCAGTCATTCTAGTGCCCCTGTATTGAATTTGTTTCATTTTGAATTATTCTTCAAAATTTGAATACTATTTTTTAATACGTGTATTTAATCAAAATTTTGTCGGGAAATATATCTATTTCATTTATGTTATGTACATCTTGTTACAGATTTTTTCGTGAAGCTTTTTGAATGTAAGAGATAACTACTAACTACAGCATTTTTAACGATTCTATTTTCTTTCTCATAAAGTTTAAAATATTTTAAGTTAAAACGATATTAAAACCAAAGTAGCCAGTCACGAATATATATAAATTAGGCTGTTTTTTGTAGACATTTTATTTTTCATTTACTATTTTTAACGACTAAATCTTAACGATTTTTAAAAATTTAAAACTTTCCTAATCGTATATTTTCCAATTGTGACTGGATTGTTTCCTTTTCGTAGTTTTTTCTTATTTTTCTACACGAATCCATCCTCAAACATTTAAATTGTTTAATCTTTTCTATTTAATAATACAAATTATCTTAAATTTTTGGTTTGACTTAAAAAAAATTCTCTCAATTTAAATTACCATTCCTTTATTAATGCAAGATTAAAGCTACATCTGATCGAATAAAAATTACGAAACATAAGTTTCATATAAAATGAAAATATTAAAACAACAAAATAATTGTCGGAACAATATTCTTCTAATATGTTAATTTAATCATTTTAACATGAGGAATACTTTGTTTAGTCATTGGTGAGTTTATTTTTCACATGAGCCATCATCCCTACTGACGACATGTCATTAAATGTAATACAAATTTTTTTGCTATTTGTTTGTTGAATCAGAAAAAATTATTTAATGAGTTATTTTAGCATTATAAGTTTTACTTATTTGTATTGTTCTCTTTATTCACCGACAAAACTGTCTTTTGAAAGCAAATATACTTGAGATTTTTCATTCTTTAGTACATTATACCATACGTTGTTTCGTCTCAATTTTTATTTTGTATTATTTTAAGATACGGTACAAAAATTGGAGATAAATTTATAAATAAATTTTGAAAATTCTGATTTTGTTACATATTTTTTATTCTTCTACGGATTTATTGTGGAATGTACAATACGTAATTGCTCTACTTCTTAACTCTTATTAGATATGTTTCATATTTTTATGTAAAATCATTTTTAATCTTTATGAAACTCGCTGCCAGCTTGATCTAAAAATTATTCTTGTACATGTCGGTTCATTTTATATATCTAATTGCTATTCATATATATTTTAAAGTTGCGACTTTCAGACGGAACAGCTTTAGTGCCCTACTAACTAGACATCTATTTCTGTAAATCAATGGATTTACTTTTTTTTAGTTTTTTTCTTTGAAAATTTTAATGTGTAAGAATGATAATTTATCTTTCAGATTATATAATCATGGATTTTACATATCATTTTCAGTTTAAGAAATATACTGAATATTTCATCATTAAAACATAACTCATAATATGTATATTCATGCCAGTGTATAAGAATGTTGAATGCGCTGTCCCATTTTTTATCAATCTTTTAACAGTAAACGATTATTTTAATTAGTATGTTGTTTTTAACATAAGAATGCTTACTCTTCGTTTTTGCTGGCTTTATCCATTAAAGCTGTCTCCTTAATACTTATAAACTATTTTTTGCAACTTGAAAACACTTTTTGTAATTCACTGATTAATATTATTTAGCTTCAATATTAAAACCGTCTGTTTATATACTGTGCACTAAATTTATGGTTTATCGAAGTAGACTCTGCATAACAATTTACTCTGACTTTTTTATTTAGGCTGCTTATTAGACAGTCTACTTGATTATGGATTTAATACTTTCTCATTCATAGAATTAGTTCAAATTCATACTTTTGTTTTATTGAAAAAATTGATTTATGCTTTTTAATATTTTAGTTCGTCAATTATACTGTTATATGTCATTATTTAATATTCCAATAGAACCAGTGCTTCAATACAGCTTACCTTGCTGCAAAATGCATTAAAGAAACAAATATAGACGGCTGTGTTTATGTGGTTGGCAATCCTGGAATGTCTGCGGAGTTATCTAATTTTGGAATTCCTCATTTTGGAGTTGGGGTTTGTTCAAATATTTTTTTCTTAAAATTGGTAGCGTGACGATTTTCCTGATGAGCTTAAATTACATAACCATGTAATTACTCACGAAAAAAAAGTTGGTGCTGTGCTTGTTGGATTTGACAGATTTATCAGTTTAAAAAAAATTTATACAGCAATGACATTCCTCTCTGATAAATCCGTTCATTTCTTCGCGACCAACTTAGATACTAGCTTTCCAATTTCTGGAAATCGTATGATGCCAGGTATTTTTACAATACATACGTTGTTCATTTATTTTCTAATTCTTTTTATTCATACTAATCTCTTAAGTCGATTTATTAAAGGAAATTTATTAATCCATTAAACATCATTTGTCACCTATATCTGAATTCATATGTAAATGTTTTAAAGTTCATATACCAATCACTATGGTAAGGTTATATTTAAAGTATGATGGAGCAATCATAATGCTAAAGATTTTTATTAAAATATTTTTTAAACAAAGACCTGATTGGACAAAGTGACAGAGACGAATTACGTAAGGGGGCACTTTGCTAGTCACAATATGATATTCCTCGTCGCATGGCTTATTAATCCTGTTATAGTCATTGTTAACTAAAACATCTAAATGTTATTGTATTTTTTTCAATTAACAATGAAAAAATAAATATTCTACATATTCAAATTATTTATAACGCTTTACTCATTGTCTGCTGCTACTTATTTTTGATAAGTTATTCTATGCTTAATTTTCTTTTAAATAAATTGAAAGAAAACACATCCTTTGCTAATAGGTGATTGCTGGTAAGAAATAATTCGTGAGATATTTTTTTGTAGATATACTTAAAAAAACACCCGTTGGATTTTTAATGATAAAAAATTATTATCAATAATATAATTCTCATATTTAATTATTATTTAGTTTTTTACACAACTTTTTAAAAATATATTCAGGTTTAATATTCTAAACATAGTTCAAATTTGAAAATATTCTTTATTTACTAGGCAGTGGTGCAATGGTAGCTTCTATCAGAGCTGCTTCAGGAAGGAATCCAGTAGTTATAGGAAAACCCGAGAAAACTATGTTTGACTTGGTCCAAAAAGAGTCTTTTTCTGATATTTAATTTTTACTTAAAAGGCTTGATATTGATGTGCGGTCATCAGTTATGATTGGAGATAGGTAATGTAAACTTGAACATATAGTATTATTAAATAGAATTGACACCGATATTGCATTTGCTGAAAATTCTGGCATGAAATCCATTCTTGTTTTTTCCGGGGTGACTACAGAATGTGACTATCATTCCATTCTTAAATCTATTGAAGCTGGAGAGCCACGTCCTGATAACTCACCTCGATTTTCGAAGCCAACGTCCACTCTTAATAACATACAAGAGCTGTCGCAACATCTTAAACTTTTAGATTAGATTGGTTATATTATTATTAGCTTTCAATATTAGATATGTATTTAATCTAATAGATACTATAAATTCCATGCTATTATAAATAATCAACTCTTTCTATTGCTATACATATTTTCAAGGATTTAAATTCCATCTGGTTGAACAGGTAAATGTTCTTTGCTGCTATATACATAAATCCTAAATTATTAATCATAAATTTTGCCTATTTTTTAATTTGTTGTCTTATAACATTGTAGTTTAGTCTGAGGAATTCGCAAAATAGTTTTTTTATAAAGCCGTTGATTGTTGTATTTTACCCGGGGATTCAGAAAATTTTTTCTATTTTACGTTTGAAATGTTACATAAAAATTTGAATATATCAGGAACTTAAGGCAATTTTTAGTATATATACATAGAAAGCCCTCAGATTTAATAAAAATATAATTTATTTAGCTTTAACAATAAATTATAATCAAATTTATGGAAAGTAGTTTTTATAATTCTAAAAAATGTTATGAACTCTTTTGGGTTTTCTTTAGTATTTTCTATTTACGGGGTCTTGGTTTTGTCTATGTAATTACTGGTTGCTGACTAACTGTCTTAAACTCCGGGTTTTTGGTATGGTGAATATATAATTATGTTAAGAGAACGAATGTCTTATTTTCTCAAGTGTAGCATATACTATTAACCTAGTTCAAAAACTTAAATGAAAGGCATTTGAATGCTTTAACGAGACGCAATTTTAAGGAGATTTTTTTCAATTAAATCGATTGCGATCATAAACATGTTTCACGCCAATAATACGACACTGTATCCTATATTCGATGTGGAGATTTGTTCCCTAAAATTAACAGATACTTGAACCGGGAATGAATAGTCGATCAGTCACCCCAAAAAAATTATTTAAAAACTTCCATAATTAGGTTTACCACTTCACTGAAATCGCATGATGGCGGTCAATGATTTCACTTAATTTAGATGGAATTTACTGTAAAGAAGTATTTGAACACTATAAGTGTGTCATATGGGCTATTAACAGTATAAAATTTGTTATCCCTTAAAAAAAATCTGCAATTTTCAATTGAGTGTTTCTTCACAAAATATATATAATATATAGCCAACTACTTCTTGAAAAAATAAGAAAGGCTTAAAAATAATCTTAATATATCGTTCAAACTCAAAGTAGAAAGCCTGAAATTCGATACGCCAAATTTTTCACATCTGAGGTAAAATATTTAAAATCCATGCATTTTCAAGATTTAGATAGTCTGAAAAAAATAAAACGAAAACATCAAGTTATTTAGAGAATACGCAACACACTATCGTAAATTTAATAACACTATATATTCAATCAGAATTTTTGGGTGATACGGTTGATTTAATTCCTACTCGTTTTAGAATATCTAATAATTCGTAATTAATATGAAAATCCCTAAGGATATCATACCCTCCCATAAAATTAGAACCAATATAAATCTTCAGAAGATTACTATCAAAAAAAATAATTAACCTGAGGATATGTACCCCATTCTGAATAAGATTTCATGAAACTAAAAAGTTCACGATCTTCTAAGACATTAACACAAGTCACATCATCTACCCCGTGGATTTTAAAGATCTGTATCGCTGCAGAAGAAAAACCACACAAAGGCTGCTCGTGCGTACCTTTTATGAATAAGACAATCCTGTTTTCCTTGATCAATGTTCCAATGGCCTCTTCTGTGACTTCGGGCACTTTTACAGTTTGAAAATTCCTAAGGAAACTTCCAATTACAGAGTAGCTCTTGGGAAAAAGACGGAAATTCCACATATTCCAATTATCGGTATACTTCGATTACTAGCACGATCGTCGTAACTACGATTTCTTATACTCCATGGTTTATGCAATGTTTTTTGCGTTTTTTATCACAGTTTTTGTTTTGCTGTATATTAGAATTACCTTTTTTGTGGCTGAATTATGTTTTAGCCTTTAGATTTTTTGCTTACATATGTTATTTAATATAAATTCTACGAAAGATAAAAAGTAGATCCAATACAGATGTTCGTGCCTACAGCTGTATTAACTTGTGACAGCAATGGCAATGAAAACAGGCATCTACGTTAATTCAGGATGAGTAGAATTATTAACAATATTTAGAACATAACCAAAAATATATTCAAAGATTTTATGCCTTTTTTCACATAATTAAGTTTTTTTAATCCTATTAGAATGTTTTCTGAAATAGAGTTCAGTGTTGTAGTCATTCGAGCTAATAGAACCTCAAACCGTAATCCGGGTCGGTCCTTACACTTCATACATATTAGACTGCAAAATATCAACGTGGACACTTTAGATAGGTTGAATATTAATGTTATTGTCGTGACTTATCGTCCGACTATGATAAGCAGACACTTGCTGCGGCCATAAATAAACATTAATAGATTAATTAATGCGACGAGTTTATATTATTTTATAATCAGGATGACTTTTTTCAAGCTCAAGGTCACTCCCTCCGTAGGAGGCCTTTCCGCTCTTATCTGTTACTTGGGAACCTCTAAGGTTCTCCAACGTGGCACCAGAGTATTTATGATCGATATGTTTGTAGGTCATATAAATAAAATTAATACTTATTATAGCGAGTTTAAGGAAGAATCGTTTTTACATCTTATATTTTATCCCATCCACATTTTTTGTTAATCGTTTTAATTATTTTTAAAACGTAAGATTAATTAAAGTTTTCTTCAGAAAAATTCAAAACTTTGTGTAAAATACTGTGAATATGTAACATAATATTTGTGTAAGCAAGATGGTTTTTGTACTAAATTTTAACAGCCCCTCCTTTACCTGGATATTAGAGCATTCTTATGTATTTAACATTCTTCATATTATTAATAAAAATATACTAAGTTTTTGATAACTTTCCTTTGTCTGGATTTTCAAAATAGAGGGCTGAATTTATAACGATGCAAAAATTTAATTTTAGATATAAATTTTAGTAATAATTTATCCATGTTACTGATGTATTTTATGGAGATAAAATATGATAAGAGGTTTTACATAATATCCTTAAAAAATAAAATAATAAATTTTCTCTACTCTGTACCGAAGGTTAGCTATTTTTGATTAAGAACTCCCCTGTAAATAATTTTTTAAAACTTATACAAATTTATTGATGAGATACCCTTTTTGTAATAACCAGGATTGTTTTTCACGTGTCTTTATCATGGAATAGAATTTTATGTATATGGAAATTTATTAAACAAACTATTGGGTTTTGAATGATCTTAAAAAAATTTTTGATTGCTACTCTTTATGAAAAAGGTACAGATATTTATTTAAAGAAGGGATTTCATTTTTAGTCCAATTTATAGGACTCTCAGTTACGGAAAAAATTGACATTCTCAGATGCCACAAGTTAAGTACACCAATTTTGAATAATGATCCAGTAAAAAAGTTACAATTAAAGTTCAAGAGTATCTCTTAAAAATTCATCTAGAACACTTTAAATGTAAATTCAAACATTTTTAGAACAAATCTCTTTGAAATTACAACTTTGTTCATAATCTCAACACCAAAACACAGTGAATTGTACAATGTCATACAATTTTGGCCAATTTATGGAATTGATAATATTATTCCGTTTTCATAATTTTCTGAATCCAAATGTAAACTGTCAACTACACCCTGAAAATCTTTAAAGAAGTTCACACATAATATACTTAATATTTCGACCACCGATTAAAATAAAAACTAAATAAAGGTACTAATTTTGGGGTAAATATTTGAAGTCACAGATAGTTTCAAATTGAAACATATTGTATAAATTAATTTTAAATATAAATAAAAATTTTTTTACCTTTAAAGGATATGGCTAATTCAGTTTACTTTAATAAATTTTTTCTGCTCCGTTATGTAAAATTCCTCCTTGATCCGAAAATTGGAAATCAAATGTAATTTATAAAGCAAAGATTCAAAATTGATTTGTTTAAATTTATTCTATACTAATACTTCAAAACATAAGTCTTCAGTATGTAATATTAAAGGTAATGATAAATATAATCATCTTATTTAATGCTTTAAATATTTTTAAATTATGCTAAAATTGCTAACTTTAAACTCGGTAAGCTGTATGAAAAAATAAGTGCTGAAACTCAAAATGAGAATATTTTTTAACAATATTTTATATTATATTTCTCTTTTTAAAAGTACAACTTTCCAATGTGATGTAAAATTTTTAGCCTTGAAACTATTTTCAGGCTGTAAGCTAAATTACTGGGTTTAACAATTGTTTTTTGTCATAATTCACTGAAAAATGATGACTCCTTTATCTCATATATTTGAAAAAAATAGAAGGTAATTTTTTATTTAATTTATTAATAGAGAAACGCAAAAATATGGTTCATGTTTTCAAATTCACGAAAAATAGCCTTTTCTAGAAGTACTCAACGTGGCATCGTATAGATTGATAAGTTATTTCAATAAATACGGATACTACCAAAAATATAATAATTAATAACGAGTATTAGCACTGTGTTTCTCTAATGTTACACATGTGAAATACATTTATTGTTCGTTTTTCATAAAGTATTATAATAGAACAGTCCTATTATGACAATGAAAAACCATCTTCACATAAGGATAAGTTTTTTGTTTAATCTTGAGCTAATAATATTAATAATCTAGAAGACTTATTCGGAAAGATATTAACATGTAATAAAAATTGAACCACATAATTTGATAAAAATATATTATCGTAACATGAAACAAGAGGCAAGCCCTTAAGCCTCAGCACATAGAGGGACTTAATGTTCTTACCTACACGAGTATTAAATACCCAGTGCTTGGCCGAATTAATTCTACAATTATCTCTCATAATGGTTAAACTTTGATACAAACAAACAACTATCTAACGGCACGCCGCACTAAAGCATGGTCATTTTAAATAAATAATTCTCTATTATTCGGTTGCCGCTTGCAACCGATTCACTGTCGTCAAGACTTATGTCCTGTACGATAATATGAACACTTTTTAGAAGGAATCATAATTTTTGCAGTTATAATGGTAATAGAAATAATTTTTCTTTAACCAAGTCATGAAAAACAAATAAATATTAATTTTCCAAAGTTTTGTTATTCTTTCTATAAATTACTTTTGAAAAATTTTGACTAACCTAACTCTAAGTAACATTAATAAATATTTACAATTCGCTCAAAAAATATAAATAATGCAAATATAATTTGTTTTTTCAATATTTCTAAAATGTATGTTGCTTAAGTATTTTATCCCAATATAATTATTCATTACAATATTTTTTAAAGAATTTACACTATATTTTGAAGCAATGTTGACTTTTCCTAATATTGGCAATATATATTTTCATAACCAGATTGCCTTAAAAAAGTTTTTATTTTCTAAAGATTTAGAAAATGTTTTTTATATATAAAATTGACTTCTATTATCAAAATAACTGCATGAATATCATTTAAAATCTTAAAAAAATATACAAGTCAATATTTTTATCACTATCAAAGGTAATTCTTTAATTTTTCATCTTTCACCATCAGATTTTAATTTAGATTTTTTCACCACTCCTTCATTATAGTAATAAAGAGTTGCAGAAATTAATCTCAAAAATAAAATACCCACATCTTCGCCATTGAGTTTACACACTTACCCAAAGTTAATCCTTATTTTTTCAAAAGAATCTATCAAAGTATATAC
>LDMZ01038097.1:0-13064 GCA_001455285.1 Sphaeromyxa zaharoni
TTTTTTTTGATAGTAATCTTCTGAAGATTTATATTGGTTCTAATTTTATGGGAGGGTATGATATCCTTAGGGATTTTCATATTAATTACGAATTATTAGATATTCTAAAACGAGTAGGAATTAAATCAACCGTATCACCCAAAAATTCTGATTGAATATATAGTGTTATTAAATTTACGATAGTGTGTTGCGTATTCTCTAAATAACTTGATGTTTTCGTTTTATTTTTTTCAGACTATCTAAATCTTGAAAATGCATGGATTTTAAATATTTTACCTCAGATGTGAAAAATTTGGCGTATCGAATTTCAGGCTTTCTACTTTGAGTTTGAACGATATATTAAGATTATTTTTAAGCCTTTCTTATTTTTTCAAGAAGTAGTTGGCTATATATTATATATATTTTGTGAAGAAACACTCAATTGAAAATTGCAGATTTTTTTTAAGGGATAACAAATTTTATACTGTTAATAGCCCATATGACACACTTATAGTGTTCAAATACTTCTTTACAGTAAATTCCATCTAAATTAAGTGAAATCATTGACCGCCATCATGCGATTTCAGTGAAGTGGTAAACCTAATTATGGAAGTTTTTAAATAATTTTTTTGGGGTGACTGATCGACTATTCATTCCCGGTTCAAGTATCTGTTAATTTTAGGGAACAAATCTCCACATCGAATATAGGATACAGTGTCGTATTATTGGCGTGAAACATGTTTATGATCGCAATCGATTTAATTGAAAAAAATCTCCTTAAAATTGCGTCTCGTTAAAGCATTCAAATGCCTTTCATTTAAGTTTTTGAACTAGGTTAATAGTATATGCTACACTTGAGAAAATAAGACATTCGTTCTCTTAACATAATTATATATTCACCATACCAAAAACCCGGAGTTTAAGACAGTTAGTCAGCAACCAGTAATTACATAGACAAAACCAAGACCCCGTAAATAGAAAATACTAAAGAAAACCCAAAAGAGTTCATAACATTTTTTAGAATTATAAAAACTACTTTCCATAAATTTGATTATAATTTATTGTTAAAGCTAAATAAATTATATTTTTATTAAATCTGAGGGCTTTCTATGTATATATACTAAAAATTGCCTTAAGTTCCTGATATATTCAAATTTTTATGTAACATTTCAAACGTAAAATAGAAAAAATTTTCTGAATCCCCGGGTAAAATACAACAATCAACGGCTTTATAAAAAAACTATTTTGCGAATTCCTCAGACTAAACTACAATGTTATAAGACAACAAATTAAAAAATAGGCAAAATTTATGATTAATAATTTAGGATTTATGTATATAGCAGCAAAGAACATTTACCTGTTCAACCAGATGGAATTTAAATCCTTGAAAATATGTATAGCAATAGAAAGAGTTGATTATTTATAATAGCATGGAATTTATAGTATCTATTAGATTAAATACATATCTAATATTGAAAGCTAATAATAATATAACCAATCTAATCTAAAAGTTTAAGATGTTGCGACAGCTCTTGTATGTTATTAAGAGTGGACGTTGGCTTCGAAAATCGAGGTGAGTTATCAGGACGTGGCTCTCCAGCTTCAATAGATTTAAGAATGGAATGATAGTCACATTCTGTAGTCACCCCGGAAAAAACAAGAATGGATTTCATGCCAGAATTTTCAGCAAATGCAATATCGGTGTCAATTCTATTTAATAATACTATATGTTCAAGTTTACATTACCTATCTCCAATCATAACTGATGACCGCACATCAATATCAAGCCTTTTAAGTAAAAATTAAATATCAGAAAAAGACTCTTTTTGGACCAAGTCAAACATAGTTTTCTCGGGTTTTCCTATAACTACTGGATTCCTTCCTGAAGCAGCTCTGATAGAAGCTACCATTGCACCACTGCCTAGTAAATAAAGAATATTTTCAAATTTGAACTATGTTTAGAATATTAAACCTGAATATATTTTTAAAAAGTTGTGTAAAAAACTAAATAATAATTAAATATGAGAATTATATTATTGATAATAATTTTTTATCATTAAAAATCCAACGGGTGTTTTTTTAAGTATATCTACAAAAAAATATCTCACGAATTATTTCTTACCAGCAATCACCTATTAGCAAAGGATGTGTTTTCTTTCAATTTATTTAAAAGAAAATTAAGCATAGAATAACTTATCAAAAATAAGTAGCAGCAGACAATGAGTAAAGCGTTATAAATAATTTGAATATGTAGAATATTTATTTTTTCATTGTTAATTGAAAAAAATACAATAACATTTAGATGTTTTAGTTAACAATGACTATAACAGGATTAATAAGCCATGCGACGAGGAATATCATATTGTGACTAGCAAAGTGCCCCCTTACGTAATTCGTCTCTGTCACTTTGTCCAATCAGGTCTTTGTTTAAAAAATATTTTAATAAAAATCTTTAGCATTATGATTGCTCCATCATACTTTAAATATAACCTTACCATAGTGATTGGTATATGAACTTTAAAACATTTACATATGAATTCAGATATAGGTGACAAATGATGTTTAATGGATTAATAAATTTCCTTTAATAAATCGACTTAAGAGATTAGTATGAATAAAAAGAATTAGAAAATAAATGAACAACGTATGTATTGTAAAAATACCTGGCATCATACGATTTCCAGAAATTGGAAAGCTAGTATCTAAGTTGGTCGCGAAGAAATGAACGGATTTATCAGAGAGGAATGTCATTGCTGTATAAATTTTTTTTAAACTGATAAATCTGTCAAATCCAACAAGCACAGCACCAACTTTTTTTTCGTGAGTAATTACATGGTTATGTAATTTAAGCTCATCAGGAAAATCGTCACGCTACCAATTTTAAGAAAAAAATATTTGAACAAACCCCAACTCCAAAATGAGGAATTCCAAAATTAGATAACTCCGCAGACATTCCAGGATTGCCAACCACATAAACACAGCCGTCTATATTTGTTTCTTTAATGCATTTTGCAGCAAGGTAAGCTGTATTGAAGCACTGGTTCTATTGGAATATTAAATAATGACATATAACAGTATAATTGACGAACTAAAATATTAAAAAGCATAAATCAATTTTTTCAATAAAACAAAAGTATGAATTTGAACTAATTCTATGAATGAGAAAGTATTAAATCCATAATCAAGTAGACTGTCTAATAAGCAGCCTAAATAAAAAAGTCAGAGTAAATTGTTATGCAGAGTCTACTTCGATAAACCATAAATTTAGTGCACAGTATATAAACAGACGGTTTTAATATTGAAGCTAAATAATATTAATCAGTGAATTACAAAAAGTGTTTTCAAGTTGCAAAAAATAGTTTATAAGTATTAAGGAGACAGCTTTAATGGATAAAGCCAGCAAAAACGAAGAGTAAGCATTCTTATGTTAAAAACAACATACTAATTAAAATAATCGTTTACTGTTAAAAGATTGATAAAAAATGGGACAGCGCATTCAACATTCTTATACACTGGCATGAATATACATATTATGAGTTATGTTTTAATGATGAAATATTCAGTATATTTCTTAAACTGAAAATGATATGTAAAATCCATGATTATATAATCTGAAAGATAAATTATCATTCTTACACATTAAAATTTTCAAAGAAAAAAACTAAAAAAAAGTAAATCCATTGATTTACAGAAATAGATGTCTAGTTAGTAGGGCACTAAAGCTGTTCCGTCTGAAAGTCGCAACTTTAAAATATATATGAATAGCAATTAGATATATAAAATGAACCGACATGTACAAGAATAATTTTTAGATCAAGCTGGCAGCGAGTTTCATAAAGATTAAAAATGATTTTACATAAAAATATGAAACATATCTAATAAGAGTTAAGAAGTAGAGCAATTACGTATTGTACATTCCACAATAAATCCGTAGAAGAATAAAAAATATGTAACAAAATCAGAATTTTCAAAATTTATTTATAAATTTATCTCCAATTTTTGTACCGTATCTTAAAATAATACAAAATAAAAATTGAGACGAAACAACGTATGGTATAATGTACTAAAGAATGAAAAATCTCAAGTATATTTGCTTTCAAAAGACAGTTTTGTCGGTGAATAAAGAGAACAATACAAATAAGTAAAACTTATAATGCTAAAATAACTCATTAAATAATTTTTTCTGATTCAACAAACAAATAGCAAAAAAATTTGTATTACATTTAATGACATGTCGTCAGTAGGGATGATGGCTCATGTGAAAAATAAACTCACCAATGACTAAACAAAGTATTCCTCATGTTAAAATGATTAAATTAACATATTAGAAGAATATTGTTCCGACAATTATTTTGTTGTTTTAATATTTTCATTTTATATGAAACTTATGTTTCGTAATTTTTATTCGATCAGATGTAGCTTTAATCTTGCATTAATAAAGGAATGGTAATTTAAATTGAGAGAATTTTTTTTAAGTCAAACCAAAAATTTAAGATAATTTGTATTATTAAATAGAAAAGATTAAACAATTTAAATGTTTGAGGATGGATTCGTGTAGAAAAATAAGAAAAAACTACGAAAAGGAAACAATCCAGTCACAATTGGAAAATATACGATTAGGAAAGTTTTAAATTTTTAAAAATCGTTAAGATTTAGTCGTTAAAAATAGTAAATGAAAAATAAAATGTCTACAAAAAACAGCCTAATTTATATATATTCGTGACTGGCTACTTTGGTTTTAATATCGTTTTAACTTAAAATATTTTAAACTTTATGAGAAAGAAAATAGAATCGTTAAAAATGCTGTAGTTAGTAGTTATCTCTTACATTCAAAAAGCTTCACGAAAAAATCTGTAACAAGATGTACATAACATAAATGAAATAGATATATTTCCCGACAAAATTTTGATTAAATACACGTATTAAAAAATAGTATTCAAATTTTGAAGAATAATTCAAAATGAAACAAATTCAATACAGGGGCACTAGAATGACTGGAAGAACTGTTTAGAGATTCAGAGTTCACACGTTAAAAAGTAAAAATTTAACTTTAACTCTTAATCGGTTAGTAAGATATACCAATTATCTTTTACAAAGCGCAAAGTTTCCAATGACTTGTAGGCAAAAAATATGGGACTAAATGTATTTCTATATACTAAAAAATTACATGATACATTTTTAAAATTACTGTAAAGAATAACATTATCTTTCCTACTATAAAAAAATATATAAAACTATTTTTAGAGTTGAGAGGGAAACTAGAAAGAAGTTAAAGGAAAAATAAATTATTTTGCCATTTTCAGATAATGCAAGTAGCTGGTCAATTCAGGCCATCGATATATTGACATTATACTTGTTTTTATAAAATACACTATCACTATTTTCCAGACTAAGAAACAAGGCATGTTATATTACATTTGCGGTATTAGAAACTCTTTATGGTAAAATGATGCAAAGCTTGGGGGAACAGTAATAAAGATTGTACCTGTATATATTTTATGTTATTTTACATATAAAATGTAAGCCGCAATTAATGAATAAAACAAAAATTATCAATTGTTGTAGCAAAGTAAATCAGTTATTTATATTTGTAGCCTATTTAAAATATTCCTAACTTGGCTATGATGCCTGATTTTTACTTAAAATCTTGAATCGGTCATCCAAGAACCCCATAAATGGTAAAAATTGTATTTAACCGATAAAAAATAAGCATGAAAAAGTTCATTGATATAGATATTTTAAATGTGTGATGAAAAGAACGCATAATATTGATTTAGAATGGATGCTGAGGGCAAAGCCACCTAAAATTTGCAAAACTGTAGAATTTCCATATTGTAAAAGAAAAAGAAATATATAAGTTCATTATAAATACCTTTTTTCATTTAGCATAATAATGTTGTTAGCCTAAGACGACCATTAATACATTAAAAGAATATTTATCAAAAAATAGCAAGTGTTTGGTTTCATGAATAATCGTTTGTATCTTTACTGGTGCATATCATGAAAAATTAAGAAACACGGTAGGCTACTCTATATTGTTTTTAGCTGAAAATTTAGAAATAATTTAATATGAAATTTTAAAGTGAATTTTTTATTGCCTTCATAAATGAGCTTAGTAACTGCAAAATGGTTCAAGTGATCAAAATGTTTGTATTTGAAAAAATTGATGTATTAGGAACCCAGGTTTACAAAACGTGGACTATAATAGCCTTTTATCTTCATATATTTTACTGTATTTTCTATGTTTTGTTTCTTTAAAAAATAGCTTATCATGCATTCATCAAAATCTTATAACTTCAATGTGAATATTGAAGTAAACATGCACCTGCCCAACAAAACATGGAGCGGAATGACCCATATATCCCATAAAGAAGTTAGAATTTGAAATAAAAATATGAGATTACTACTAAATTTACCGAAAATTCAGGTGTTCCATCGACTATTAAATTACGAGGTGTAAAAATTGAAATAATATAAAAACCAACAAACGTTAAAACAACTTGAAGAGTTTTTAGGATTTTAAGATTGGTGAATTTTTTACCATTTCTATAATTTTTCTTCAAACTTGTGACTGACAGAATTGGGCTATCACACGATATACATCGCGACTAAAAGATGCATAAGTGCAGATATAATTAAAAATTTATAAATAATTTTTGTTGTGATTAATAGTTTTTAACTACAAATTATTATTTTTTACTTTGGAGATTTTATATATCTTTCTTCGGGTCTAATTTTTTCGTATCAACTGGCCATGGTTTTTTCACAATTTTTACAGTATGAACAACTTTGAGAACGTTTAAACTATGTGAAACATGATTAAAACTACAAGCTTGAATAAATCAAAATAGAATAATTATTCAAAACATTAAACTAATGAACAAAGGATTAATATCTTAATAAAATTTTCAAGAAAAAGTTAAAAAAAAATTTGCAGTTTCTGTGACGAAATTATCTTGTTATAATATAAGTTATATTTATAATTAAGTAAATCATAACCCGATTATTATAAAAACTATATATTTAAAATTTTTGTAGTAAAGAATTCCCTTTATTGATTTCAGGCCATATAATCATAGTCTATATTATGGAGTTTAGTATAATTAAGTTTATTTAATTAATTTTAACATGCACGTAATTAAAATAAACCGAAGAAGTTCTCGTTAACAATAAGCAGCAACTTAAATATGATCTGATATGATAGAAAGAAGATCAAGGCTGATTAGGTTTGATCAATCTGATTCAGTAAACGAACAAAATGATACCTTAAAATTGGATTCTTTGGGGAATTACGCTTAAGGATACATATATTATTTATAAATAGTTTAAGTCAAATATATCTTAGGAAATAGCTTAAATCTGTAAAGTGATTTCAATTTAAAAAAAAACTAAATGAAAAATTTTAATACAAAAAAAACAGGAACTTTTCTGAATAGCGGCAGAAACAGTCAAGTATGGTTTAAACAAACATTGGGTCTTGAAGATTTACCGTTTGAAGCAGAAAATTTTGATCAATTTGAGGTGCCATGTGAAATATATACCTTTCCATCCAGCTTTGTGAATACTATATGAAAAATCTTCTAAAAAAGAGTATTTGATATAACGTACGCATGAAAGAAATCAAAAACAATGGAACAAATTCTTGAGATCACCAAATTCAGGAGTAATATACAACCAAAAGCAATTTAATTGGGGGTATAGAACGCTTCTATTGATCTATAAATATATTATCTTTAAGACTGTTTTATGGTCTTGCTGCACAAAGTAGTTACCGATATTTAAGTGGTAATATGACACTAACGTCAAAACGATTATTTGAGTCGAATCAACCGCATACATTTATTTTGTAAAAAAATTCTATATTCTACCGAGAAAATATTAATTAAATTAAAGAAAACTTACATATATTTAATGAATCCTTTGAAGACTACTAATAATTATACGAATTATAATAATATGATAATGTAACTATTTACAAAAATGCTAAAAATAAAACTTCGATATCGTACCATTCTATACTACATTATTGGGAGAATAAAATGATTTCATAATAGGGATGGATCAAGTTAGTAGTAGATTTATGGGTTCTTAACAAGCTTAATTCCAGCTTACTCAAAATTCTCTTGATGGAATAAGAAAAAATCACAAAAAATAAAATAAAATGCTTTTACACAGAAAAAGTGGAATAATTAGGATTACCTCATTTTTTACCGATTTAAGGATTTATTCCTGGATTATACAATAGCTTAAAGTATATTAGATCAATAGGGTAAATGCTATTCATGGTTAAACTTCACCTTTGGGTTGGTTTAACCTCAGGATCTTTAGAGTGTTAGAATCAAATAAGAACAATAACTCGATAAATTTTTTTTAATTTGAGTAATCATGTGATTTTAAAGACTAAGCCTAATAATAGACATGATATATTTTATTTGTAAAAGAATTGTGACATGAATATATTGTAAACTCTTGAAAAATTTATTTATTAATAGATAATAGAGTGGATAAAAGGCTTAATAAGAGAAATTTACTGACTAATTCAACGTTGAAACCAAGTTGATACAATTTTTTGTGAAAATTTTCTCGTGTTGAAGAGTTATTATTAGTGATAAATCCAAGTTTGCAGCCCTACCAGTACCAATTACATATGATTTCAGACTAAACCCTGTCCTTGAGTGAATTCACAACCTCAGTTGCCCCAGGGAGCACTCTATTACCACGCCACAGAACACCTACGAACTTTAAAAAAATTCAATTACATTCAACCATCACAGTCAAAGAGAAAAGTCCTTACTTGGGATAAAAAAGCCATATCAGCATCAGAACATTCCAACGAGTCCCCAAGCATGTAATAAGGTTTCAAATAACCCTCGAGTTTGCGTGACTATTCACATCGGGAACCAATGATTCTAACAAGCGTATTTAGAGCATATGATTGTCTAACTTTAGCAGCATCTGTCAAGAGTGATGAGATCGTTTATAAGTTGTTAGTGTAAGTATTTCAAAAATAGGATCAAGTCGTCTTGGATAGGCTCCATAAAGAGGTAAGAGCGTTGGTGAAAAAGATATGCACCCAGAACGTCTGGCCTTGCTCTATAGCATCGGGAGAATACATACATTAGTACTGGACTTGTTCATTATCTTTGAATTTCTTTAGTGGAATATATGATAATGGTGTCTTTTTTATGACTTTGTGTCAGCAATCGTTTTCACGAAAAATCGCATTCTCGTTCTTAGATGATATTAAGAATGAATTTTTCCGCCAATACTTACCAAGATTGAACCATGTGTCTAGACCCTATTGTTTTGTTGAATTTGGTAAATTTTTATAAAAATTAATATTTTTTGTTCAAATATATAATTTTTACGAGTATATAAAAACTTGAGCGATTTTTTTTACAAATTCAGTTTTTATCAATCAAAATTTTACATTAACTTTTTATAATTACATAATTTAGCCAATTTAAAATATGCCGCCTTTCTCAATCTATGACATGTTTGAACAAAGGGTAATAACAATAAAGACAGTTTTGTTGTCATATAATGCAAAATGATTTTCCTTTACATGGGAATAAGGCAATTAAATTTACTATCTTAGTTGAACTTTATATTTATAATCGAGGTTCTAAATCTAAAAATAATTTTACACCGGAACTTTAATTGGATAATGCATCAATCACCTAGGACAATTCCTGTTTCAAAAAGGAATGCAATTTTGTCATTAAAGAATAATGACTTTCTAATAATAAAAGTTTCTCATGATCTTGGACTAAACCCAACAAATTCTTAATACATTATAAACTAATATACTAAGTTTATTTTTACTGGTCATCAACCGAAAGAAAGTGGATAAGTGTTCTCGATTTACAACATTCAGTAAGAAAGTGTTAGCAATGATTATGGAAAAATGTTTGGGCTACTCTCGATGTGGTGTTAGATAAATTTCAGAGAAATTTATAAATTTTAATATATCGATTACAATTCATAGATTCTTTGATAAATGTTTTACAATAGTAGCTAGTGGAAGAAATAATTTAACATCTATAGATTTGTGTCATGTATGTTCGATAAATTTTAGAAAGACTGAAAAAAGGGTAGGCAGTGAAAATATTGTTTCCATTAATAATGTTATATTTGGAAAAAAATAAATACGCGTACGAATAGATCATTTAAAGATAGCTGAAATATGAAATGCCAAAAATAAGATTCAAAGCGATTTTATTCAGTCGTTAACGCGTTAACGAGAGCTTATTTCAAAATTTTATATGTAAAATTATACAAACGTGTGCTACCATATTTGAATAATCTAGTTTTTTATGTATAGTGAAAGTATATAAGGCCCATCTTTGTTAAATTACAATCAAAATGCAGTTTTGTATTTGTCAGCCTAATATGCATTTCTCAAGCTCAGAAAAACGTTGCTTCAGATTATAAATTTTGTAAATATAAAACTATTACAGATTATGGTTGAACTATTTGAATAAATTAATGGACGATTATTATCATTTGAAAATTTGGGCTGCAATTGTTACTTTCAGAACATGGAAAGATGCTCAAATTCCAATGAGATGGAAGGAATAAACAACTGATTATCAATTATTAAATTTTGTTAATTTTTTATAAAATAAAAACGCTTTACTTATAGTTTAATTTTAAATTACTGATGAACAATTTTCGTTTAATTGTAAAAGTCATGGATTTTGGAGTTAGAATTTGTTATATTTTGACCTTAAGATTTGCTTCTATTTCAAACTAAAATTATTCATAATTATTTCAATTTTTATTTTTCTTTTGGTTTTAAATCCTTCATGTATTTTTTAAAATCTTAAAATAGTTTTTTAAATTTTAATTATTTCTATATTACCATTTTGTATTTTTTATTCATTGACTAATAATTAAAAATAATATTTCCAGATTTCTTTTCAACATTAGACTTTGAGATCATATTACTAATCCAAGCATTAATATTCACCTTTACTAACGGTTAATTGAAGTTTTTTTTACAAAAGGAAGTTATTTTTTATTGTTAAAATTCAATAGAAAATTAATTGGAATTTTTTAAAAAATGTGCCTAACAGAGAAGTAGCTTTTAAAAAAGATTTATACTGTTCAACTAATCTGGTTGTTATAGTTGAAGTTTCATTGTAATATTTCATCAACTATTTTATGCTGGAATTTAATTATAAAATTGTTTTAACCACGGGATTAGCAATTAAAGTAATTTCAGATATGAATTAATCTAAAACTTGATGATAAATATTTTGAAAAAATCTTATCATTGAAACATTTTTGGGATCAAAGAGATTTTAAGGGTATGTATAATGAAGATTACTTTTTGAAAATTTTGAAGCTTACGTGAGGCTTCCTTCATGATGTAAATTTTTTTTGTCACATTTAATTAAATATTTAGTGAAAGAAATTTTAAATATAAGCAAAGCCCTTTATATAAGGAATAAATCTTTTATGCAAGATTATGATATATATCTATCAGAAGGATTTATTTTGCTACAATGACTTCTTTTTTGTGTCAAAGTGACAAATTTTATTCAGAAAAATAGCTTCAAATGTTATTAAAAATCTTTTTAGTTAAAAATTTCAAAACACAATGTAATCCGATGCCTTAACTGACTTTTGCATAAGCAAATTAAGTGATATACATTTTTAATCGCGTAAAGTTGTTAAAAACCCTTTTTTTAATATTGTTCTTAATCTAGAGCTAAGGTGTATAGTTCATCGCCATATTAATAATGTAGCATACATATAATTGAAAAATTTCCCTTCTAATTAATTTTTATAAAATATTTTTAATAAATAAGATCTTTAGAATAAATATAATTAATAATATGTTAATTTTTTTAAATTTTACACTTTTTTTAGCAGTAAAAATATGCCTAAAGTTTAAATAATTTATGTAATTTTCAGTTAAAAGTAATATTATTTACAGCTATATTACATAAAATATTTTTCCAAAACATAAAATTATGCCTTAAGACTCGTAATACTTGATTATAAGTTATTTATAATAAACCATTTATTTTAACTTATGAAATAAGCTATATTTTGTATATTTGTATTATATTATAACAAAAAGTGTCATATATATTGGTTTTACATGTGGCTATAATCTAAAATTAATTATCAAATTTAATCCTTTCAATACAAAAAATTCCAGATATACCCAAAAATATAATGTTATATATATTAAATTTTTATGCATTTCTTGATGTAGTTTACTGTGAAAAATTAATGATACTTGTTTTTCTGTAAAACTGTTCGCATAAATAAAATTTGTATGTATATTGGTAATTATACCATGCTAAATTATTTTATATTTTATGTATTTTTTAAATAAATTTTAGTCGTTACCTTTACATCTTTTAATTTTACGCATAGTACATAAATTTCAATAAACTAATAAATTCAAAAATAATTATCAAATTATGCATAATTATATTTTATCTCAACCTTATAATATGCACATGGCATGAAGATCTCAATTTTTTTTGGCTTAAGTTAATTCAGTAAATTTTTTTGCCGAAATATATGTATTGTAAATCTACGCATTCTTTTTTCTTGATTGTTCTTTAAAGTCATTAGTAATATTAGTTTTTGATTAGTTTAATAATTAACTATTGAGATATAAAAATATAACCTGCTATATTTTCAAAAGGTAATCACTTCTATATATCAAATTCTGGCTAAATAATGCAATTTTAAAATATTAATTTATATTCAAAATTAAATAATTTTAGGAAATATTCCTTGTTATTTTTTTAAATGGAATTACTTGGAATCTATTAATGTCCATCTGTTATCAAATTTTTAATAAACATTATTTTAAATTTATACAAATTTCTTTTACCAATTGCCAAAACGATAGTTATAAAGAATTTTTGAATGCTTCGATTACTTTTTATTATAAATTTTACATTTTATTTCTTATTGACACGTCCGTTTCATTAATTTAGTTCTTATTCTGTTTTTTTATATTTTTAAATACATTTTTAACATTAAAGAATCTATATTGTTGACACCTTATAGGGAACCTTGGAGGTTCCTAGGTAAAAATTTAAGGCCGAGTGTCC
>LDMZ01038116.1:0-10049 GCA_001455285.1 Sphaeromyxa zaharoni
GGAACCTTCTTTGAAACTCCTCAACCAAGGCATCTAACTGTGTCTTGTACTTTGCAGCCATGTTCCTGTAAATGGTTTTATCTTTAAACAAGGGGAAATGACAAAACTTGTTTTCACATGCTTGCCTGGAGAACATTGAGAGTTGTTTGAAATGATTTGATATGCACATAAATTTCATGTGCAAACCAAGCCATTGCCCTGAAGTATGAGATTTAGTTCATTTAATTTTCCCATCATATGAATGGCAAACATATAGTGTGTCTTCTATTCTTCATCAGTAATATTAGCAATAATTCACAATCAATGTCCTTCATCTCAAGAAACATAACTATCTCTTCTTTGAGATTCCATGTTCGCCTCAATACCTGGTCTAAACTAAGCCAGCGAACAGTGCTGTGGTACAGAATATCAGAATTGTCTGTGGTTAAGCCCTCTAGCTCTGATCAGGTTGATTGCACGGAAAACTGGGTTAATTACATGCTGCATATTTAATGCAGCTTTACACAGACTTTCTTGATGGATGACACAGTGAATAGCTAAAAGTGCATGATTGGGATGATTTTTTCTAATTTTATCACTCATCAACTTTATCAAACCGATATTTTTACCAGTCAAAGCACGAGCCCAATTAATCGTTACACCTGCCATTTTGCCCCATGTCATGCCATGCTTTTCAACATTGCCCTCCACTGCTTCAAATAAATCAACACCTGTAGTTGTGCCTTTCAATGACTCAGAACTAAGTAATTCTTCCGAGATTTTAAAATTAGTGTTTATACCACGTATAAATATTAAGAGCTGAGCTGTGTCTTGTACATGGGTGCTTGCACCTTGAAGTTGTTGCAATAAATTATCGCCTATCTTTTCTACACGTCTGACTACAATTATCCTTGATAAAGAAATATTACCAAACTTACTTATTTGTTCTTGACACAATGTTTGTAGCATGTAAACTACATTCTTTGATAAATTAGCCATCAGAGATGGGCTTATTCCGTTTTACGATCTTGTGACACATCACCAAACTGGCTTCAGTTGCAGCTTCTTGAATTGAAGAGTGTTTAGTGAAAACTGTTTGCTGCTTCTTCGAATATGTGATTAACTCCTGGACCTTCGTTTTTCTTTCATCGCTGATAAAATTACGTCCGAGATCTGAATGTGTTGTTTGGTGATGTCTTTTCAAATTTTACTCCTTAAAGACGGTTACGGAAGCACAACACAACAAACACACGCTTTACCTCCAACATTAGTAAAGCAGTATTTAACAGCCCGTTTTTCATTGAACACACGGCATTCCTGTTCAATTCTCCTTTTTATAACAGCACTCATTGTTTTTTAACCGCTATGTCCGTGAACTTCCAATTTATTCTAAAGTTCTAAATTGTATTAACCACGCTAAAACTTCATAGACTTAGATTCATAGAGACATACATAATGCAACCAGCAGCTGAAAAACATACATGCACAGTACACAGGCACGCCGCTGTAAAGAAACGTTTGAAAACAATATCCGATAATATTACCTACCAATGTAGATTTATTTTTTTCAGTTCATTGTTTTTCAGGCGGCCGCTTGCGGTTCGTGGGCTGTAGTTTGTCCACCCCTGACTTATCTTAAAGGTCTGAGATGCCATACCATGATCACTATTGTGTTCTTCGGAGGGTGAAAGTGAAACTTAGCAAGATTATGATTCATTCTTTTCAGAGCCCCTTAAATCAAGGGAACTTTATACCATTCCGATCCTTTTCAACCTCTAACGAATATTATTAATAAGAGGATTAAAGCAGGCTAAGGTGGGCACTATAATGTTTAATTTAGCAGATTTTTTCTAGATAATTTGCAATTTATAAACCTTTCAAATTATGTCTTTGTTTAACAATTATTTTAAGAGCGGTTTTCCTCTTCAAAGGTATGGCGAATGAAATGGTAAAGATAAAAATGTTCAAATAATCATAAAATCCTTAGTAGGCCAGTAGCAAAGTTAGGAACATTACTGAAGTTGATCAGGTTCAAAAACTTGGTTATAAATAAATAAATATCCGTTTCTTGCTAGAAAATAACGAAATAATTGTCTTCTGTAAAAGAAGACGTGGCTTAATATAAGGCCACCTCCTATTCTCCTGGATGGAAAAAATACGTATGTTTCTTTATTGTAGTCCCTCGATAGATGGGTTTTGTTTGAGAGTATTTTCAGATATGTCATAATCTTTGGAAAATTTTTAATTGTAAGTATATAGAAAGTATATTAACGGGATTTAAATCACTAATATTTACATCAAATACCGTTTTTTTATATTTTTAATAACTTCATAAACCAATTCTATCACAACTTTTACCCTAGAGCAATTAATAAATATTTCCTTTGAAAAAAAATATCTAATAAAAATGAAATATATTTGTTTATGCAGTTGTCTTCACATTGCGTCAAATAAAAGTGATGATTTAAATACAAATTTTACTGGGAATGCTTAAAATAATGATTCAAGACTTTTCATGTAATAAAGTGTTAAGAATTAATAGTTTCTTTAATGGTGTTGAGGTACCCTCTGGATTATCCAAAACTGATAATCGCAAGTGAACATGGATTTTGACCCTCAATTTACTTGCCTTGTCGATTTAGAGTTCCACTCCGGTTTTGGCTAACACAGATCAGTCTGGGGTGCACGACTCATGGGTATTCAATTAAGAATAAAAGACAAGTTTACGCGGAGTATTGAACAATTAACTTTTCCGGCACCATGAGGTATAATTATTTTAGTAGCTAACTGTGACGCATATGCAAGACAAGTTTGAAACGCAAAACTCAAGTTATATTGAAGCCTGAACCTCGATTGTAACAATCCCAAAGAATATGAATGTTAAAAAGAACAAATTTACTAACATTAAAATATTTTCTGAATTGTATTGACAGGATGCAGAATGTATGACTTTTTAGTTCTATGGACCTTGTCGTATTGTTTAAATCAATGTCTTTTTTAAAATTATCAATATACAAGTTAATTTGTTCGTTTCCCTTCATACAAAACTGATTCTCTAGTAACCATTTAGCATTGCGCTGAAATAACAAAGTTGTAACGGTTGTTATTCCAGATGAAAAATTTGCTACCATGATTCCAATAACTTGTAAAAAAACATTTGTTACGATAGCATTCACACAGAAAAAAGTCGAAAATTCAGGTATAGTTAGTAGAAAAATCGTATGTATTGGCAGAACTGCTATTCACAAATAGAAGTTTGTAAATCCTTAGAATAAAATGCAGATAAATACTTTCGAAACCTTCAGTTACTGCATTAAGAGTAATTAAAAAAATTAAAAAATCATTTACAAAACAAAAAAAGAATTTTTGTGTTAATCTTGCTTCAAGCAAAATAAAAAAGATAAGTTAACAGTTTTTTTATTAAATATTTAAAAGTGAAATAAAATTATACAGTAACTAAAATTCATGTTTTTTAATATTTTTAACTTTTTTATCTTATGGTATTTAAAGATAAAAATTAAAATATATTCATGTAAGCTAGACTATATATTTCCTCAGATTAATGTAGATGTATGTATGGGATATTTTTTATCATTTCTATTTTTCCGTGGGGCTTTATTATGGATTATAATTTCAATAAAATATATACGTTTTAAATTATCAAAAATATAAGAACTGTTGATCTAAGTGTTATATAAAAGCGAGCGAATCTCCTTCGTTAATCAGATTCATTATTTTACACTAAGTTACTTATTATTTCGGTTTAAATGTCATGATTTAAAGAGAATTTGAAATTCTTTGTAACATTTAATGGATACGACGAGACCATTGGTAATAAGAAATACAATTATATACATAAACTGTCTCTTAAATTTTTGTCTATTCTAAGGACAATAGCAAGTTTCTTTAATGTTATTTTTATAGCCTCATTCTCATAGGTTCGAGAGCTACAAATGACCCAACATTCACTTGGGTTACATTAAATTTTTATATTTCAACATGTTATACTATATATAACGTTTATTTTATGGATTTTTAATTAAATGAGCATAAAGATTATCTATATTTTGGGAAATCATAGTTGTGGTACGCGAATCGCTACAAAAACTTATTTCTTAAGAATGATTACTTAAGTTAGATTATATTACTGGCTAGTAATGCTTCCTGTATAACTAACTTAAGCTATTATTAAGCAAGTTGGGTTGTAAAATTCCCCTCTAAATGTCATAAGCGAGACCATACCACATATTTTTCCAGTCTGTCTACATTTACGGTATATAATCAGAATGGTGATGCATTTACAGGAATATCTTTATAACTATTATTTTAGCCCTAAAAAATAATATCTAACTTTTATTCATGTAATTGATACAGGTAACAACACGTTTTTCCTAAAAAATTAAATCCGAACAGATGTCCAACCGGTTGGATGGACTCATAGGAGGGAATAACACAGGCCATAAGAAATTACGACCAATCTAGATAGAGTGACAATAACAAATCATTAGTCGACCCACCACTATTCGGCTTACGACAATATCATGATAACTTTCCAAAGACAAAAGCTTCAAACTTGTAGACTTTTATTTTAATTATTAAACTGTAACTTACATATGTTTAAAATATAATATGACTATTAACATTACATGTCGTTACTGTGGCAAACTGGGGATAAATATAATGATACTAAAAAATTCTTATTATTAAAAGAACTTTACTAGGGTCTAAACAAATTTTTATAGATTCATAACCAGTTATTTGATCGAATAAATTAATTTCCATTAGTTTATGTAGAAATTTTAGATCAGTGGGTATGGTGTTTTCAAAAAATGGTTTTATCACAAATATTCCACCTTTAACCTAAAGGGAAATTAGTTGTACCTTAAACTAGGACAGTTGAAACAGTTAAAAGTGAGAGCACAGCAGTTACAGAAAATCTCTTCTAGCTAAAAATTGTTTCCTGTCTTAAAAGTCAACAAAATCAACATTTTTTTGTAAAAATAGTCGACAACATGAGGATATTGTTCGATTATAAGTTGTGCTCCTGAAAACCGCTATAAAAAGATTAATGGGTAACTTGCCAGATTGTAAAAATATTTTAAAACAGCAAAAATGGTTTCATGATGTTTTTTCTTCTGTTTATAATATCATAAACAAAAAACAATGTTAGGGATTTGATGAGATCATTAAAAATGTTTTAATTTCAACTACAGAACTGAACAAGGGCCATAAAACATTACTGATACAAATTATCACCCCATTGGTTTAATCAAATTTGATAAATTAGAGTAACCTACGAATCAGTATTTTATTAGTATCTAGTGTGTAAAATAATTTTTTATAATAATAAACTAAATCTGAATTTAATACATATAAGAGATAATATAAGGAAATAAGCAAAGAATTAAGCTAAGTTGAGGAATATTCTTATAGGGAATTATTGCACATTTGGGAATATCCTTTCATATTTTTCACACCGTAAATTTTTCTTAGCTTTTTATTCATAACATAAGGACTGTCTGGACTTCCAGTATTTGTTTTGAGGTCATAGCCTGAAATAAAAAAATAAAATTATAATAAAATTTATACATATACAAAAGTATGTGGTTAGGATTCCGTATCTCATGATTTTGAAGATAATCATTGATATAATGAAATGCGCGGGAACAAAAATCTAAAAGTTTTTAAAATTTGTGATAAATGAAAAAAATACCAGGGAAATAAGAAACGGTTCGGTTACTTTATCACCCAAAAAATATTTCATATGGTAATAAGTTGCTGCACCTAAAAATTCATTATTGAATGGCTTAAAGATGGTACCTGATAGAATACAAGTTCCAATTTTTCCAAAAAAACTTAAAACAAATGCAAAGAAATAAACAGCAGTTGTCCTTAACAATATATATATAGAAAGGAGAATATACTAAAATAAAATTAAAGATGGGATTCAAAATATAAAGTTTTTTTAAAAAAAGATAAAAATAAACAAGATTCATAATTTAGTTAACTGATTCATCGAAACTTCAAATTAAAAATTCAAATTAACAATATAAATTATGTTCAAACTATTCCTTCATATGCATTTAAAATAGCTATAATACGATAAGAAACAAATTTAAATAATTCCAGTTACATCATTTTTAAAAAAGAAATATGATTAACATGTCATAATGAAATTATTTGGAAATCAGAAAAATTAAAAACTCACAAGTTCTACCTACTGAGAAATTTTATAAACGGGAAAATGAATAAAAAAATGAATGTTCAAAAAGAGATAGTAATAACAGAATATTAGGACTAAATTTTAATATATTTTTTGAAAATTTATTTGATTAGTGAACTTAAAAGTAAATCAATATTTTATTTACTCCCACATATAAATAGATTCCAAGAAATATATATAATCCTTATTCCCATCAATTGCGATTTGAATAACAGTGTGTGTTTATTATTTTTACTTTACAAAGGAACTAAAATAAGTTTAATATGTACTGTCTCGTAAAATAATACTAAGCAGAACTAAAATTTCAGAGCAGTTTTACTTAGGCTCTTTAAGAAAAGGGATATTATAAAAATTGATACATATATATACTTCACATTTAATTTATAGATCCTAACTCGTAAAATAATTCAAAATATATCATAAAGATTATTTTATCAAATATTTGATATATTTTCCTATATAAATATTCCCCATATGTCATTATTTATTTTCAATGCAAAAAAATTCATTATTTAAATATCATATATAAAAATCTAATTGGTACTTGCAATTATGGTAGCAGAATGATAACACTAACATTATTTTATAGTAAATACATATTAAGCCATTTATACGGTAGTCGAAATTGACGAAAATATAATAATTAAACAAAAAATGGTTAAAAATATGTAGCACAAACATTAAGGACTATAAGAAACATCTTTTATATAAATATCATACTATTGGTTTGTAAGGTAAATAAAGCTCTGAAGTTTAGAAAACTCGTATTTGAACTTGTTAGAAATCAGGTTTTCATAATAAACTATGCAAATGTTTAGTAATTATAATAATTTGTTAAATTAATCATATTTTTTTATAAAAAATCAAAATTCATTCCTTTGAATATAATAAACTTTAAAATGTAAAATATTTTTTTTAAATAAAGACGCAGTATAATCTTGCTATAAAGTTTAGAATAAGCAAAGCTTTTCGTAAAATATATTCAGGAAATATTAAAGCACTTTGGAACTAATCACAAAATAATAAAATATAAAAAGTTCAATCTGAATTTTTTTAAAATAAGATCAATATCAAAATTACTGCCGTGATCAACTATGGAAGCAGATTCATTTTAAAAATATTAACATGTAAAAAAAATAAATAATGGAGTTAAATACTTTTAAAATTTTTTTTTAATTTTAATTTTACTAACAAAATAAAATTACTTAAAATGAATAATATTTATCACTTTTTTGGTAACAATCGTTATTAATTTGCAAAAACAAAAGCAATATGAAACATACTTTCCAGGATACTGCGAGAAAATTAGAACAGCACTTGCGATTGACACACAATAGTTTTTCCCAGTGACAGCTATGTTAATATAGGCTGTTTCGGATATTTTTTCTAACAATTTCTCTAATGCTGTTATTATCCATTTTAAAATCCTTTAAAGTGTAGCTAGTCATAATTAAATTACTTAAAGCTATCCTTCAATTTTTCAACCTTTGCTATAAATATTTATCTTTTATAAAATCTAATTCACGTCCAGCAAATCTTGCACCGATTTCATATAAAAGTCGCAAAAATGTAAAGAAAGATATTAAAAACGATCCAAGTGCCAAAGATCCCATATGGTACCTTAGAAATTTATAAAAAAATAATTTATATTAACCAGAATGCAATAACGTACCCTTTTATCGAATAAATAAACGTTGATAATAATCCCTTTATATTTTAAAAAAGTAAAGTAATAAACACTATTTCTCCTTTTAGAAAATAATTTTTGGAAAATGTGTAAGAGATTTGAATTATTTGAACTGCTTCAAAGAAGTTATAGAGCCAAATAAATCCGAATCCGGCCAGGATCATCATTCCAATTGAAATCCTGCTGACAGAAACTTCTTGTAAAATGCAGGTATGATATTTATCATTTGGATAGCCCAGATCATCAGGGCAGCCTATCCCAAAATGTACCTTGACACTATATATGTCCACAGGTTTAAATTTTTTTATTTCAAGAGTGGATAAGCTCCTGTGAAATATTTATCAAAGAAAAATACCCGAACGCTATTACAAAGGCAATCCAAATTATTAAACCCACTTTAACTATCCATGTCAGGATGGGTTCGATAAGCTCAAATACCATGTAGCTCATACCTCTACCAAAAATTAAACATGAAACAAAATCTTACTTCCCAGCAATGGATATGCATTCAGAAGCAACAATAACTCCTTCCGACAAAACAGCCATGGCAAGTAGTAGTAGTAAGAATAATATTCCAGAGATTATTGCTAATAAGTAATATATATATATATGTAAACCTCAAACCTGTAACCAGAAATGTATTCTTTGAAATCATGTCGAAATATTCTCGAATTTTACCATCGTACTCTTGTGCAACGATAGATATAGTGCCGTGTACCAATTTAGGATCATGATAACTTATCCCAGAAATAACTGTAACTAAAAGAAAAATTTATTTTTAAATTAGGGCCATATTGTAAAAATAGTTACAATTTAAGTGTACGGGATTTATAAATTTTGTTTCCCTAATATTTTAGTCATTATACACAAAAATTTTTTTATCTGTTACTAAATTAATGAAATGACATTCAAATGTACTTGACATCATAGGGAACACAGATCAAATTTCTTTATATATACTCCAAAATGAAGTAAAAGTCTATGAAAGGGATTTTTTCATGAAAAATTATAAAAAATAGATATTAATTTATTTTTTTTCAAACCATTATTTTTAGCCCCTATGTAATCTAAAGTTAAGTATAAGAAATTTATATATGAGCATAAAAACGTAATGACTTAAACCCTTTCTAACCTTTATAAAATACCTTGGATAAAAAAAGTGAAACTTTTTTTATAAATATATTGTTTAAAATTTATAAAGAGTTTAATTACTGTCAAATAGCAAAATACAGGACAAAAGAGTTAATAAAATATGTAGCTTCACCTAGCGAATGTGCATTTTCGGTTTTTTTTATATCAAATCATAAAAGTGCACCAATTTTATGATAAAAATATGCTTCCCTTCAAATGTACCATTTTATTGAAACTAATTCAATCTAAAAAGTTCAATAAATATTTCTATTTCAAATCTTAGTTCGGTTTATATGGGTATTGGCATATTGTTAGTGTCCGATTCAACGAAAACACAAACTCAAGAAATTTTGTAATATACATAATTAGGACTAGTTTAAAGCGTTGTTATATATTTTTTTTAACTTAACGAAAGTAAAAAAATCATTAATAATATTTCCTGTTGTTGCTGCAGTATATTAATTATTTAATTACAAATTTATAAATAAAACATATTCAGTGTTATCTTAAAATTATATTATTTACCAAGAGATCACTGTACATGAAAATAATTTTTAAAAAAATTCAATAATATTACCTTTGACATGCTTTTATCGATAAATTACTATATCAAATATATAAAAAAAGAAATTTAAAGTGTTTTTGGTCTTTTGTGCTTTGATAGAAGTTTCAATTTTTTACCCAAAATAATATATTATGATTGATAAATCTATGACATCTTTCCGTACAAATATAAAATACATAAAACATGTGTATATTTTAGTGTCAAAAATCAACCAAGAGCACCCTGAGAAAACTATTGGAAATAATTTCATTGAAATATACTCGAAATCAAGAACAACTCACAAAAAAGTTTTTTCTTAAAAGATTAAATGCTAAAATAAAAAGGTATTATAATCAATAATTTTGCCTAATGCAATATAAATGCAAAAGGATATTGATTAGGTAAAATTACATTAGTATAATCAAGTTACAGTGACACTATAGTATTTTAAATCGATCAGAATCTTTGATGGTTTATATATATAT
>LDMZ01038150.1:0-13154 GCA_001455285.1 Sphaeromyxa zaharoni
GGTCATCTGTCTTTTCTTATGTCGTTTTAAATAAAAACAAGTTGCTAACTTAGTATATGGTTTGTGTAAACATAAAAAATTGTGGATTTTACTTTGGTGTGCGACTTTATGCCCACCCTGTATATTAAAACATTTAAACAAACCGAAATATAAGGATAGTCTGGAACAATACTAGTTCTATCACTCGATTTACGAAAAACTTAACTTTGTTCTGACAGAATGATCATAAATCGTTCTAGTTAAAGATATTCCTGTTTTAGACTTTAACTCACAATTTTCGAATTTAAAAAGTTTTCACGTACCATTTTATAAACAAAATAAGTGACTACTTTAATTCGAACTAGAAGATTGATACGAATATATAATACATGTTCTCAATTATTTTTAAATATTCTATCAATTTTTATTTTTGGTTCCTGTTATTCTAATATATTTTGAATGTTTCAAATCTATTTAAAAATTGTCATTTCTTGGAACGTTAGAGTTGATATTGGAGTCGAAATACAAAAGGTAAATCCCATTATGTATTTACCTAAAATTATATATTTTATTAATTAATATCTTTTAATAAATTTTTTATGATTTAGAATATACTTATTATTTTGTTCTGATTTTATAACAATCTTAATTGATCTAGTCTCACATTAATTTTAACGTAAAAAAATTTTTCTGATATTGTAATCAAAGCGGTATTTGCTCCGTAATATATACTTTTGTGCATCGTACCTTTATCATTTACCCAAAAATTCAAACTTATAATATTTGATATTTTGACGCCATTTCTTATTCTAATTCTTTAAATATTATAATATGTTTTGAGCTAATTTTGTCATATTTTGAAAAATCATCTAAGTGAAATATGTTACTAATAAATAAAGTATTGATTTTACTAGCTACAGCAGTACCAAATTAACGATTTCTATTTTAACCATATATACGAATCAAAGAGATATGTCCTATACCATAATAAACCGGCCAATTTGTGTTATAAATATTATTGTATAATAATTTTGATAAGCTCAAAAACATTTCAGTGAAAAACAGATTTTGTTTTAGCCACGTTTCTTATTTGTGTTTGCTTCATTGACAGTCAATTTCGTTCTTCGATTGAAAAACAGACTTGAGGATAATTATTTTATTTTGAACATTTAATATGCTTATTTGAAATACAATATTCTGAGTCGATTATTGAAAAATACCCTGCGGATTGTATGATACCATGGTTACCAATTTGAAGTTCCAAATAAGGATGTCACTCGAACGCGTGATTTGATATTTCAACTCTTTAAACTACATTTTAAGGAAAAGAGAGAAATTAGAGGAGGTTTCATATCTTAAATTTGCCAACCTGGAAATCTTATGGCCCAAACTTTTTTTAAATAATAGATGGAATATGATAGTAAAAGTGTAGTTAATCACCTAAATAATGAACTATAGTACATGGATTGCGCTAAGGATAATCAATGTATGATTTTTTGTAATTAATGAAAGAATTACTGAGTTATCGAGCCATTAGCTCTGACGTAAGGATGGATTTGAGTAGCCTCCGTGTAAAGGTAAATTTTCTTCACTGTTACTTTCATTGTCACTGTAAATGTATGTATATATAATATTCATTAAAAAGTTTAAAAATCAGAAAAATATCTTGTTTTATCTAATCTAGGCATTAAAATGGCCCATAAAAAAAATTAAGATATTTTAAAATATAAAAAAACTATTTAAAGATAGTGATCCCTGAATATTTAGTTAAGGGACATGAATTAATCATGAAACGTTTACCTTTAATAAAGGCGTCAAATATCTCATTTTTAGTTTAAAATATTTAACTTTAGTATTAAAAATTTTCAACACAAGGTGTTGTAACAGTAATAAGCGGCCCCGAATCGAGGCTTGAACTTTCGACCTTCAGATACCACTCCGAAGGCTTAACCACCAGGCCATTCGCGATTAGCCAACCTGTTACTTAACAGTAACATTATACATGTTACAGTGCAATGATATTAGAGTATTTCAATTTGTACACAGCTATCATATGTATATATATATGTGTGTGTGTAAAATTCAATTCGTCTTCTGCGGCATGAGAATATCTTTATCAATGATATTATTTGGACATATATCAATTGTGTATTCCTTTACAGTCACAATTAAACTACTTTTCCATAATTTAGTGACAATGAGATTTTTTAAGTATTAATCACAATCTATGGTATTAGCATTTATACAAATTGTGTGTTAATTTATTAATTAATTTAATATGACCTTATGCGAATTACATTGCTATTAAGGAATCTTTTGAAGTAGCGGCAAGAGGATACCAAAATGTATGATAAGTTATAGAGACTTAGATACTCTTGACGGCTTCCACAGAACTCGAAGGTCCCGCAGGAAAAAGCTTATTTAAAAGTATTCAACTGATAGAGAACGGTAGGAAAAAGATCTTTAGTATATGAAATTAAATTAATAAGCTATGTAATATAATCAAATGCACATTCTAGTCTAATATATCCGTTACACCACATCTCGACAAATTTTTAATCTGAAATTTACAACAATATTAAAGATTTTTTGATACGATGGAACAAGTATGAATATTTAATAGATTATAAAAATTATTAGTTAATATTGGTAAATGTTCAAATTTCACGCTAGAAACATTCATTTAGCTGATAAATATTACACCTGAATCATGATTTGTAAGCAGAAACCTATAGTAAAATTTATATATGTAAGGCAAATGCAGATAAATTGAGATCAAGTTGAAATCATCACCCTTATCTCTTATAGTAAATCTTAGTGAAATGTTTGTAGGTAAAAATCATAAGTTACGTCATTTTAAACCATCCTGAATACCACGTTTGATAAAATTTTATTACTTCCAGTTTATTCCCATTCCAGTTGAATCCGTAGTATGGGCCCTACATTATGTTTTTTGCCAATTTGATTTAAAAGATCATTCTCTTCATTAGAAAAATATATATTGGGACCAGTTGTATTTATATTAGTAAATAACAGTTTTCATGAGGCATTTACTATGTATTGTATTTTTAAACAATGTTTTAAGTTTAGATAATTCAGACATCATATAAGTACAAAAAATGTTTTTAATTAAAAGTTATAATAAATTTTAATACAAAATATTTTTAATCTAAAGTTTTAACCAGTTATATTTAAATAACTTAAATTTATATTTATTTTCTTATTAATTTTTAAACATACATATTTAATTTTAAAGTTTTAATAAAAAACATAAAATAAAAATTGTTGAAGTTACGTCAATATAAAAAAATATACTAATGTATTATAAATAGATATGGGGTCATATATTTAATTATTCCCTGTTTGATTTAATTTTTAAATGAATATGGATACTTTTGGATCGAAAAATATCAGTGTCAATCCGTGTCAAATTTTACTAATCTAAAGTACCTATTTCTTAACTTTTTTTCCTACTTAAATTTGTATATTAAGAGAAATGTTTAATTTTTTGAAAATAGTTCAGATTTCTCGAATTTACGTAAATAATAATTGAAATCTGCTTTGGGCTAGGAATGCTCTAGGTTTACCTCATTTAAAAAAATCATAATACAAATACGTAAATCTGTTGTAATTAATTATTGTTTTAAGATCCGATCCCGCCGAATATAATACTTTGGATTTAGAAAGAATTAATGTGTAAACCTGAATTACCTTCTTATATTTTATTTTTAAAAATGAAATAACTTTTACAGTAGGGAAAAGTTAATAGTTTTTATGTTTAAAATTAAAATAAACAATGTATATTCCAAAATTTTTTTATATTCTAGCTTCTTAATAACACTTTGATTATACAAGATTAAAATATACATTTAGTTTTTAGAAGTATTTATTATAATTACAGAACCAATGTTTATACATTAATATATATTAAATGCATTTAAAATAAGTTATAATTAGCTAAATTACGTGTTAATAAATTTAAGGCCCATTCAAAACGCTGCAAGCGATTAATCAGGGAGTAATAATTAATCCAATACAACTATTCCTTATCGCGAGCCTGAGACTAATAATAAATTACCATGTCATCAAAAAGAACAACCATGTTTTTGGTCAATAGAGAAGTAAAATTTTTAAACTCATATTGATTTTTTATTAGATCAAACCCTATGATGTTTCTACTGTCGAGGTACTCAATCTTGAAATATTATCAAGCCGTCATGATTCCGTGTTGTGTGATGATGATAAACATGAAAAAATGTTCAGATCATTTTTGGAAGACTTCCAATACCAAGATTCAAAAGATACATCACTAGGATTGTAAACACCAAAGGAATTCCCAGAAATATATGTTACAAAAATTAATTTAGTTTATACTGTAGTGTATGCAAAATGCATAACGTATAACAAATTTAACTTAAATAAAATATGTTGTACTTCCGAGCTTGAACATTGTTATTTAATCATTAATTTTTTTTGTGTAAATGTTGAAAATTGATGGCTATCTCTTTTAGATGTAAGAAATAGCGAAAATAGCCTTGAAGGTCGAAGTTATATCGACATTACTTAGTCTATTTTCCTACATTCATCAATACAATGATAAAAATTATATAAATATATTTAAGTTTAAAGAATATTTGTATCAAGCCTCCTACACCTGACATACAACTCTTATATTTGTATATTCAAACTAGTCGCTGCAACACCTTACATAAACTAGTTCGTGACAAATATATAACAATTTTTCACATAAAATGTTATGGTTATTCATGAATTTTTAAATTTTCTTTCTGGAAAATATCATTCTCACCTACCAGTTTCATTAAAAAGAAATATTAATGTAATCTCACTAAGGGATTTAAATAAAATTTTATCTGTTTTCTGATAAGTATGTTGAAGAATAAATCAACCACAAAAATTAAACAGGCTTCATTAATTTAATGATTATTTTGGTAGTTTTTATAAATAATGAATGTGTTATTTTTTATTTAGGTTACCACCCTGTCACGTTTCTAACAGTATTATATTATCATCAAAATGTGTTGTTTCAGTAGTTCCTGTTTGGTATATCATTTATTATCCACAGTCCTCTTAAACAGCAGTCATCAACTTATTGTCTAACCCTCCATATAATAGAATCCCAATTACAATGTAGATTTCCGTGGTTACTAAATATTTCAAGATGGCATCGAACTTAAGTAAAATATTTATCAATGAAATTTTAAATATGTTTTATATACTCGATTTTAATTTGATTACTATCTTATGTCCTATTTTGGCATTTAGATTAATAGAATTATCAACAAATATAGCGCATATTACATTCATGAAGCTTAATGCTTGAATGTGTACATTGATGACGAAATCTAATAGGAACACCGATGGAAAACTAAAGAATTAAGGAAAGTCTTGGATTGTAGATTTGTAAAATGATCAGCAAAGGTATGTGAAACAATCATAGCCGGGTGATATCTGCCGTCGTTCACGATCATGACAGATACATTCGTAGTATATACTACAGTATTGGCTATCCAATGTTGTTGTTAGATTTAAAAATGTAGATTGGCTCAATATTTTTTTGTTCGATTGAATTTCATTGTAATACAAAAGAAGTAAACACTGAAGAATTAAACAAGCAAATTTTTGTCAAAAATATTAAAAATTTGTTGAATGCTGATCAACGAAAGTATTAGTATATAATACGAACTTGCATCAGGCCACTAGCTCTAGTCCATATATTTTAATTCTAGTCAGTTTATTTATCATATTCTTTTGTATTAATATTCACTGTTGATGTTGCCTTATACTCTATCAAAATTACATGTAAAATAATAAATTAGCTTTAAAAATTTACCATCAATTGTATTTCAATATTAAGGAAAATTGGGTTAAAATGATTTAGCATGAAACTAATGAAATAGAGTCGGTGAAACAAGCAATCAAATTATTTTCGTTCAAAAGCTTAAGAATAAAACTTTTCTGCAAAATAATACAAAATTCAAATATTTTTATCAGTAAAAATTTAACATAAAAAGGTTTTATGATTAATCACTAATTAAATGCAATAGTTTTTACAAGATGTATTGGTGTTTCGTATTAAATTACAAATGAAGATACGTATGTTTATGAGTAGGGTTGGACTAATAAAAAGAATTTATTATTTTTAAATAGCATAGTATAAACATAAACTATCGGATAGATTATAATATAGAGTCAAATGAGATGTGAGGGATTGCATCTTGAACGTTTGCTGTTATATCTTACAAATAATTAAAGTAAAAATTTAAATATATTTGTCGAACTTAATCTAATTTTGTTAATATCTAATATTTAAATGTCATTAACTAAATTATTTCTTCGTATTAGACAAAAAGTTCAATTAGGCAATCCGTTTTATTTTTTATACTATTCAATGATTAAATTAAAAAATTTCCTACTGATTCAGTCTTTAAATTTATTTTACATAACACACACATAGAATTTATATAATTAAATCCAATATGATAATTGAATTTCAAGGCATGTATAGATCATGTTATTGGTATCCCTTAGTTCTGAAAATTTCAGTTCTCGAATCCGTTTCCAAAAAAAAATTTTATAAATGAAATTCTATTTATGGGAAAATTATTTTTATTTCAGGTATTAGGTCTTTACCATTTTTAGATTTTATAATCGTGCTGTAATTTGATGTACATTTAAGAACAGTTACCTCAATATAATTTTGAAAACCAAAATCAAAACAAATTTTTGTTGTATTATTATGTAATCGAACCTATAACATTTTCAAGGTTAAGACAGATTGATTTTTACCAGAACAAGGCTTTTCGCTAATTTTTGAAAACATAAAACGAAGATAATCTCCATCACTTCAACCGTTTTTATGTTTAAAACTCACTACAAAAATCCTGTAAAATCTCATCTTGAAGAGCTAACTCGATTGAAACGGAAGGTGAAGGCTCAAGGCTGTCTTTGATGTATCAGGAAACAATCCCAATTTAATACACTTAACGTAATTTTGGACTGTCTACAAACATATCTGTTCTTTTAAAGTTAAATATAAATCCCCTTAAATATCATCCGAACATCACAAACATGAGTTTTAATGTACTTCTGCTTAGGGTTAACCTATATTGAAGATGAGATGAAATTTTATTTGCATCCATTTAAAAATGTTTTTTTTACAGAAATTTGGTTTTCATTCTTCGGATCAGATTTAAAATAAATTAAAACGAAAATAGTATATAACATTGATTTTATTTGAATTTTTTGCATCAAATTTAGTTTCTCTATGTGATTTTTTGAAAATACCTGATCTTTTGAAAAAATTATGAAATTATATATGACCCCATATTCATTGGTTCAATATGTTCAAGCCGATGAATATGTTAATATATGGTCATTTTTAAGAGTTGATTCTTATCCGGTATACAGTGACTCTAAGTAAGGTTACTATATCTTAAAAGTGTGTTTTTAGTTCACCCAAAGATTAAAAACACGATTTGGCGGAAAATAACAAGAAATTGTTTAAAGCATCCGTTCGTCATATAGGCCTGTAGGTTTGCTACCGATCAAGGTACTCCACAAAATTAACAGAATTAACGATATTTCTCATTACTCCCTTTAACTGCTAAGGTAGCGCTCTCATTGCTAAAACGTGGTGACTAATCATAGAGTGAGCTTCATTGATTTGGGATGTTCTCTCAGCACTATTAACTAAAATTCCAACCACATACAAGCATACTTAGGGCTGCATCTATGTATATAATGTAATATCTTCTGGGTGAGTTTGTATTTTATTGAGAAAAAGGACAACTTTTTCTAACAGATAACGTGTCGTAAGAATTGTTCCAAAATGCTTACATAAGATAAACTTGTATTTGAAATCTTTACCATTCAGATAACACACATGAAGTAGAAACTGTAAATAATATGTAATATCTGGTCTCATGAAGCGGATGCTACATAGGATTTTAATACATTTTGAAATATTTTTATAGGAGGCTAGCTATTTAAAATAAGTGATATTACCGAATTCAGATATCTAGAAGTAACATATTTTATTGATTGGATGTTTTGCTGACATCTTCACACGTTTTTTATACGAATAGAAGAAAATTTAAAGCCGTTTAGAATTGAATCTACGAAAAACTTTAAGATACTCTACCAGGATTTTCATATTTTGTGAAATCAGGAAAAGTTTGATGCATTAAACCATCACCAAAAATATTTTTCAATTAGTTTAAGCTAAGGAGAGTAAAAAAAGTAAAATATCATTATTTTTTTATATCTTACACATGTTTAAGCCTAATATAGTTTAATATTGTCGTAATATCTCGGAGTATTCCGACTAAGTATAAAATGAGCACGTGAGCCATCGGCGGGCGGTCTAATTTTATTTTTTACACTGTAGTTAGTTGCGTATTCGTACCATTATCTTTATATGCAAAGTCTCTTTAACTACACGCCCAGCGTAGGGGGTCAGTCCTACGTTAATTACTTCCTATCCACCTCCAAGGTCGCATGGAAGAATACGAAAATATAATTGCCATATCCTTCTCTACTCATATCTTACTTTTTTAATATTTTTGGCTCTCGTATCAACCATTTATTATTTTATGACAAATGAACTATCCATTAAAAGGTATACACATATATCAAGGCCCTTCAAACTAGATGTGAAAGAAGACTTATTATGTTATCTGAGTTTACCAACATCGAATAGCCGATATTACTTTAACATGGTGGGCTAACCTTCATTCATCGGGATATTTATTGCGTTTCTCATTTTGGGGCCTACTCTCGAATAGTTTTTCTATTAGATTTAAAGGTTGTAATAATTATATTTTTAACTCAAGTTTTTGTGAAGAGCCTAACGGATCTCTAAACTGTTCAAACAATAATTATTACAACAATTTTTTAATTATATTGAATTCATTCCGATTCATTCGTTCTAATGAATTATCCTCTGCAAAAACCTAATAAATTTTATTTTTTAGATCTTTGTTCTACTTAAAACTTTTCCTTCTCATCCACAAGAATCACTAAAGTCATTTGATATATTTTTTAAGGACATGAATAGATTTTAAAAAATTTTAAACTTTTCATTCCGAATCATGCCAGAAATTATTTAAACCAATTTCTATTATAGTTGAATTTTATTAGGTTAAAAATAATTTTATCAATAGCTAAATATTCTTGCTTCTGCATATCCTATCAAAGTAGTGTTGTAAGCCTTGTTACCATAATGTATATCAAAATTAAAAAATCTTTGCCCTGGTAAATATATTCAAAATTTTTATATTTCCTTTTATTATCCTTTGCATCAACTGATCATCGGTCCCTATCACGACTGAATTAACAGAAGGAAGGGCATATAGGTGGTCATTCGTATACAGGAACTCGATTATATTATAAAATAAAAATTGTTAACTTCAGACAAGGAAGATTCGCTATCCTGTTAATATCCTTATTTATATGATAGTTTAATTCATATTAGCCTATGATCTAAATTTGCTAAAAAACACAAAAATAATGATTACGATCTAGAAGATTTAGTAAAAAATATTAAGGAAAAAATAAAATATCGACTTCTTATCAATAAAAAAAAAGTTGACAGAAAAGAATAATATACTCAATAATAAAAATTTAAATACCGAAAAAATAATAATTTTCAAATATTTTTCTTTTATTTATAAATAGATTTAAAAAAAAGTTTTTGAACTTTTATTCTGAGAGTTACGGAAGCCAAGTGGAAAAGAAAAATACGTTTATAGAAATATAAAATATATGTTGCTGATCTGATTTGATTAAGATATTTTGAGCTACTGCAAAAACCTTAATTATGCAAAAATCAAAGCCGTCAAAAAAATGTTCAGGAATTATAAAACCTTATTGAAGAAAATTTTTAGAATGTAATCAGAGTAGATATTTTAAGGGTACTTCTATGCCGTAAGATATTTATTCATATTTTGGTATTTCATGATTATTCTTGAAGTAATCCAAAGTATATGAAATTAAAATATTGATAGATGAAATCAATTTCTCTTTGTATGTTATTTTTTCTCTCTAGATATGGATCATAAAAACTTTTGCATTCTTACCAACATTTAAAATTCAGACTTGACTCGTGATATAACTATTGGAAGGGATAAAAAACCGAAGTCTTTTATTAATACCTATCAAACACAGGGCAATTCAATGTCGGATAAGTTTGATACATCAATATTTCGTTTTATTATTTTGATTGCAGGTAATTTACAATCTCAAATAGAGATTTATTGTATCCCAATGGACAAATATAACCGCATGTAATGAGTCAAATGAATTTCCCACTTTTGAAAAGTTATTAAATAGTTCATTTAATATAAAATTTTTATTAGAGAAGGTGGGATGAACTAGGATAATCATTAAACAAGATTAAACCCATGAATAATGCTTCTGTCCACCTTTGAAAGAAAACTCTATAATTGGTCTTATCAATTTAATTACATGTATTTTTAATGAGTTAATTTCTTTTAAAGACCCCTTGAAATTCAATGCAGAGTAAAATGGGAAGCAATACTCAAAACGGCACAATATCGAAAGATGGAGGCTGGAAAGTTTGAAACAGGATAATATTAAAAAAGTGCTGGCAAGATAAAAGATTAAAAAATGAAGCATTCTACATTTTCGAAAAAGTAAATTAGATGATTAGTGGATGGAAAACTTTTTAAATGCAAAAAATATTAAGAAATAAAAGTTTCGTTTTATCAGACGTTTCGAATGAAAGTCGAAAGTAGTTTATAAAAATAATTTGTATTAAATATGTGGAATACTTAAATAAATTTCTCAGGTATTTAAGAATGTGGAATTATAATATTTGAACCAAAAACTTTCTAAATGGATAAAAGGATAAATACGGAATATATTAGTCAAAGATAGCGAATCATGAAACACAAAAATCTGAAACCTGATAGAAAATCATCAAAAGCGTCACAAATTATTATTTCTGTGCAGAAGGGGAAGTATAAATACAATGATTAAGCTAGATTAGAGTAAAATTATATATGGAAGTTTGGTACCCTACGGGCTATCCGCCAATGCGGACCATGGCCGCGAATACCCGACCTTGACATTGGTACTGACCTTAGGTCATTCCTACGACTTCCATCCTTGTCATGAGTCTTCATTTGTGATTTGAAAGGTAGGGAGCTCTTTACAAATCAGCAATAAATACTATACGTGTAAATAAAATATAGGGGATTACGTCTAGTCGTGAAGTTACGATAATTGGCGAAATATATATGTGGGAACCACAGGAAGGGTGAAATAAAAGACGTCAAAAATGTGTTTATTATAAAAAAAAACCGTTCAAAAATCAACCAATTTAGTGTTGGAATAGAGCTTTTTAGGTTTAAATTGACCCAATTTTTCTACAAGGTTCCCGATTTTAACTAGAAATAGTATGTTTTAATGGATTGGAATGTTTTGTATTCTTCATATTACTTTGTCAAAATTTTAGATGCGTTAACAGTTTCATTCAGTCATGGAATGCAAAAAGGAACATTTTTTAATAATATTTCTGATTGGGAAAGAAAATAGACATATAATGAAAATGAATATGTGTATACGATATTTTTATATGATTTTACGATTAGACAAAGGTTTTACTAGTAACTATTCTCAAAATAATGTTCTTTAAATATTTTATGCTACAAAAAGGTGATTTGATATAAAAAATCTGAATCTTGTAAACAGCTTTCGTGAACAATTCACGTCTGTTATAGTAAATGATATTAACATAATCTTCAGTTATAATAATGAAATATCGTATTTATATTTTTCATTCCTAATTAGCATGCGCAGATGTATGTATTAATGCGTGTGATAAGTTATTCTCCTTTTATATAAAATATTATTGTATTCACATATTCCTATACATGTATTTCCCTTTAAAGGATCAGAAGTTTATGTAAAAGTATCTTTAAGTAACCGATGCTCTTAAGGCGTCCATCCAGTTTATTTGAATTCATTTTTGAAGTTTGTTAGAACATCTGTTCGCTCTGAAATGGTACTCTTGGAATGAGAGCGTTATAAAAAAAATTTTTGTGTTCAACTATTATCTATTTACTTAGCCTGTCACGTTATCATCATATGTCGTTTGATAGTGGATAAAAATATGTTTTGAATAATTAAGGTTTATTTAATGAGTTGATAAATTTAAGGAGTATACTCAGACTGAATTATTTATTTAATTTCTGTCTGAAAGGTAATATTTATTGACTTAGGTTTATTTTTTTTATTCCTTAATGATAATTATTTTATTCTTATTTTCTTTCATATGATTTTTTTCATCCATTGGTTGCTTTAATATGGAAAATAGGTGTTTGATTAAGGATCTGCCAATCTTAATGCAAACAAATGTTTCACTCAAAATTTTGTGCCTTTGTCGCTATCAGTTATCTTTATCCATATCTGGTGTAAACCCAACTGTCTGACTGCGGAGATTGATTTAATTATTATTTAATAAAAATTAAATTAAATAGCTCCAAAATCGCACAAAATATGTGGCTTTAAAAACTTTATTATATATTAATCGCTTTTAAATAATATACAAACTTACCATTTCTGAATAAATGGTCGATAAAAGTAGCAAATATGGAGCATATTCAAAGCCTAAACCATATAGAAATAATTGGTGGAATTAGCATATTTTGAATATTTTGTATATTTTCTATAAAAGGAAACATATAAACCGGATCAGAAAAACTACTAAATCAAATTTGTATTTATTAAATTTGTTACAATACTTCATTGTAGAAACAAATCTTAAATTTTTCATGTCATTAGCTACGGAATGGAATACTACTTAGAGAGCATGTGTTTGTTAGTCGTTATGATAAACCTAAAAAATCATGTTTTTAAATGAATTAATTCAAATATAACAAAAAAGATCCAATCCTTTCAACTTTTTATTTACCTATCGATTCATAATTATTTTTCTTGGATAGTGAAAATTGTTTTTTAATTCTTATCACGCCACGTTTGTACTGTAATATTTTTATAATTAAAAATATTTTAAAGATTTTCTACGGAAAATCTTTATTCTAAAACTTAAAAATAGTTTAATTTTGATTACTGCGTTCATCTAAAATATATATCGCTGTCTAGACATGCCTACATATCTAGATTGATCCTAC
>LDMZ01038151.1:0-13158 GCA_001455285.1 Sphaeromyxa zaharoni
GGTCATCTGTCTTTTCTTATGTCGTTTTAAATAAAAACAAGTTGCTAACTTAGTATATGGTTTGTGTAAACATAAAAAATTGTGGATTTTACTTTGGTGTGCGACTTTATGCCCACCCTGTATATTAAAACATTTAAACAAACCGAAATATAAGGATAGTCTGGAACAATACTAGTTCTATCACTCGATTTACGAAAAACTTAACTTTGTTCTGACAGAATGATCATAAATCGTTCTAGTTAAAGATATTCCTGTTTTAGACTTTAACTCACAATTTTCGAATTTAAAAAGTTTTCACGTACCATTTTATAAACAAAATAAGTGACTACTTTAATTCGAACTAGAAGATTGATACGAATATATAATACATGTTCTCAATTATTTTTAAATATTCTATCAATTTTTATTTTTGGTTCCTGTTATTCTAATATATTTTGAATGTTTCAAATCTATTTAAAAATTGTCATTTCTTGGAACGTTAGAGTTGATATTGGAGTCGAAATACAAAAGGTAAATCCCATTATGTATTTACCTAAAATTATATATTTTATTAATTAATATCTTTTAATAAATTTTTTATGATTTAGAATATACTTATTATTTTGTTCTGATTTTATAACAATCTTAATTGATCTAGTCTCACATTAATTTTAACGTAAAAAAATTTTTCTGATATTGTAATCAAAGCGGTATTTGCTCCGTAATATATACTTTTGTGCATCGTACCTTTATCATTTACCCAAAAATTCAAACTTATAATATTTGATATTTTGACGCCATTTCTTATTCTAATTCTTTAAATATTATAATATGTTTTGAGCTAATTTTGTCATATTTTGAAAAATCATCTAAGTGAAATATGTTACTAATAAATAAAGTATTGATTTTACTAGCTACAGCAGTACCAAATTAACGATTTCTATTTTAACCATATATACGAATCAAAGAGATATGTCCTATACCATAATAAACCGGCCAATTTGTGTTATAAATATTATTGTATAATAATTTTGATAAGCTCAAAAACATTTCAGTGAAAAACAGATTTTGTTTTAGCCACGTTTCTTATTTGTGTTTGCTTCATTGACAGTCAATTTCGTTCTTCGATTGAAAAACAGACTTGAGGATAATTATTTTATTTTGAACATTTAATATGCTTATTTGAAATACAATATTCTGAGTCGATTATTGAAAAATACCCTGCGGATTGTATGATACCATGGTTACCAATTTGAAGTTCCAAATAAGGATGTCACTCGAACGCGTGATTTGATATTTCAACTCTTTAAACTACATTTTAAGGAAAAGAGAGAAATTAGAGGAGGTTTCATATCTTAAATTTGCCAACCTGGAAATCTTATGGCCCAAACTTTTTTTAAATAATAGATGGAATATGATAGTAAAAGTGTAGTTAATCACCTAAATAATGAACTATAGTACATGGATTGCGCTAAGGATAATCAATGTATGATTTTTTGTAATTAATGAAAGAATTACTGAGTTATCGAGCCATTAGCTCTGACGTAAGGATGGATTTGAGTAGCCTCCGTGTAAAGGTAAATTTTCTTCACTGTTACTTTCATTGTCACTGTAAATGTATGTATATATAATATTCATTAAAAAGTTTAAAAATCAGAAAAATATCTTGTTTTATCTAATCTAGGCATTAAAATGGCCCATAAAAAAAATTAAGATATTTTAAAATATAAAAAAACTATTTAAAGATAGTGATCCCTGAATATTTAGTTAAGGGACATGAATTAATCATGAAACGTTTACCTTTAATAAAGGCGTCAAATATCTCATTTTTAGTTTAAAATATTTAACTTTAGTATTAAAAATTTTCAACACAAGGTGTTGTAACAGTAATAAGCGGCCCCGAATCGAGGCTTGAACTTTCGACCTTCAGATACCACTCCGAAGGCTTAACCACCAGGCCATTCGCGATTAGCCAACCTGTTACTTAACAGTAACATTATACATGTTACAGTGCAATGATATTAGAGTATTTCAATTTGTACACAGCTATCATATGTATATATATATGTGTGTGTGTAAAATTCAATTCGTCTTCTGCGGCATGAGAATATCTTTATCAATGATATTATTTGGACATATATCAATTGTGTATTCCTTTACAGTCACAATTAAACTACTTTTCCATAATTTAGTGACAATGAGATTTTTTAAGTATTAATCACAATCTATGGTATTAGCATTTATACAAATTGTGTGTTAATTTATTAATTAATTTAATATGACCTTATGCGAATTACATTGCTATTAAGGAATCTTTTGAAGTAGCGGCAAGAGGATACCAAAATGTATGATAAGTTATAGAGACTTAGATACTCTTGACGGCTTCCACAGAACTCGAAGGTCCCGCAGGAAAAAGCTTATTTAAAAGTATTCAACTGATAGAGAACGGTAGGAAAAAGATCTTTAGTATATGAAATTAAATTAATAAGCTATGTAATATAATCAAATGCACATTCTAGTCTAATATATCCGTTACACCACATCTCGACAAATTTTTAATCTGAAATTTACAACAATATTAAAGATTTTTTGATACGATGGAACAAGTATGAATATTTAATAGATTATAAAAATTATTAGTTAATATTGGTAAATGTTCAAATTTCACGCTAGAAACATTCATTTAGCTGATAAATATTACACCTGAATCATGATTTGTAAGCAGAAACCTATAGTAAAATTTATATATGTAAGGCAAATGCAGATAAATTGAGATCAAGTTGAAATCATCACCCTTATCTCTTATAGTAAATCTTAGTGAAATGTTTGTAGGTAAAAATCATAAGTTACGTCATTTTAAACCATCCTGAATACCACGTTTGATAAAATTTTATTACTTCCAGTTTATTCCCATTCCAGTTGAATCCGTAGTATGGGCCCTACATTATGTTTTTTGCCAATTTGATTTAAAAGATCATTCTCTTCATTAGAAAAATATATATTGGGACCAGTTGTATTTATATTAGTAAATAACAGTTTTCATGAGGCATTTACTATGTATTGTATTTTTAAACAATGTTTTAAGTTTAGATAATTCAGACATCATATAAGTACAAAAAATGTTTTTAATTAAAAGTTATAATAAATTTTAATACAAAATATTTTTAATCTAAAGTTTTAACCAGTTATATTTAAATAACTTAAATTTATATTTATTTTCTTATTAATTTTTAAACATACATATTTAATTTTAAAGTTTTAATAAAAAACATAAAATAAAAATTGTTGAAGTTACGTCAATATAAAAAAATATACTAATGTATTATAAATAGATATGGGGTCATATATTTAATTATTCCCTGTTTGATTTAATTTTTAAATGAATATGGATACTTTTGGATCGAAAAATATCAGTGTCAATCCGTGTCAAATTTTACTAATCTAAAGTACCTATTTCTTAACTTTTTTTCCTACTTAAATTTGTATATTAAGAGAAATGTTTAATTTTTTGAAAATAGTTCAGATTTCTCGAATTTACGTAAATAATAATTGAAATCTGCTTTGGGCTAGGAATGCTCTAGGTTTACCTCATTTAAAAAAATCATAATACAAATACGTAAATCTGTTGTAATTAATTATTGTTTTAAGATCCGATCCCGCCGAATATAATACTTTGGATTTAGAAAGAATTAATGTGTAAACCTGAATTACCTTCTTATATTTTATTTTTAAAAATGAAATAACTTTTACAGTAGGGAAAAGTTAATAGTTTTTATGTTTAAAATTAAAATAAACAATGTATATTCCAAAATTTTTTTATATTCTAGCTTCTTAATAACACTTTGATTATACAAGATTAAAATATACATTTAGTTTTTAGAAGTATTTATTATAATTACAGAACCAATGTTTATACATTAATATATATTAAATGCATTTAAAATAAGTTATAATTAGCTAAATTACGTGTTAATAAATTTAAGGCCCATTCAAAACGCTGCAAGCGATTAATCAGGGAGTAATAATTAATCCAATACAACTATTCCTTATCGCGAGCCTGAGACTAATAATAAATTACCATGTCATCAAAAAGAACAACCATGTTTTTGGTCAATAGAGAAGTAAAATTTTTAAACTCATATTGATTTTTTATTAGATCAAACCCTATGATGTTTCTACTGTCGAGGTACTCAATCTTGAAATATTATCAAGCCGTCATGATTCCGTGTTGTGTGATGATGATAAACATGAAAAAATGTTCAGATCATTTTTGGAAGACTTCCAATACCAAGATTCAAAAGATACATCACTAGGATTGTAAACACCAAAGGAATTCCCAGAAATATATGTTACAAAAATTAATTTAGTTTATACTGTAGTGTATGCAAAATGCATAACGTATAACAAATTTAACTTAAATAAAATATGTTGTACTTCCGAGCTTGAACATTGTTATTTAATCATTAATTTTTTTTGTGTAAATGTTGAAAATTGATGGCTATCTCTTTTAGATGTAAGAAATAGCGAAAATAGCCTTGAAGGTCGAAGTTATATCGACATTACTTAGTCTATTTTCCTACATTCATCAATACAATGATAAAAATTATATAAATATATTTAAGTTTAAAGAATATTTGTATCAAGCCTCCTACACCTGACATACAACTCTTATATTTGTATATTCAAACTAGTCGCTGCAACACCTTACATAAACTAGTTCGTGACAAATATATAACAATTTTTCACATAAAATGTTATGGTTATTCATGAATTTTTAAATTTTCTTTCTGGAAAATATCATTCTCACCTACCAGTTTCATTAAAAAGAAATATTAATGTAATCTCACTAAGGGATTTAAATAAAATTTTATCTGTTTTCTGATAAGTATGTTGAAGAATAAATCAACCACAAAAATTAAACAGGCTTCATTAATTTAATGATTATTTTGGTAGTTTTTATAAATAATGAATGTGTTATTTTTTATTTAGGTTACCACCCTGTCACGTTTCTAACAGTATTATATTATCATCAAAATGTGTTGTTTCAGTAGTTCCTGTTTGGTATATCATTTATTATCCACAGTCCTCTTAAACAGCAGTCATCAACTTATTGTCTAACCCTCCATATAATAGAATCCCAATTACAATGTAGATTTCCGTGGTTACTAAATATTTCAAGATGGCATCGAACTTAAGTAAAATATTTATCAATGAAATTTTAAATATGTTTTATATACTCGATTTTAATTTGATTACTATCTTATGTCCTATTTTGGCATTTAGATTAATAGAATTATCAACAAATATAGCGCATATTACATTCATGAAGCTTAATGCTTGAATGTGTACATTGATGACGAAATCTAATAGGAACACCGATGGAAAACTAAAGAATTAAGGAAAGTCTTGGATTGTAGATTTGTAAAATGATCAGCAAAGGTATGTGAAACAATCATAGCCGGGTGATATCTGCCGTCGTTCACGATCATGACAGATACATTCGTAGTATATACTACAGTATTGGCTATCCAATGTTGTTGTTAGATTTAAAAATGTAGATTGGCTCAATATTTTTTTGTTCGATTGAATTTCATTGTAATACAAAAGAAGTAAACACTGAAGAATTAAACAAGCAAATTTTTGTCAAAAATATTAAAAATTTGTTGAATGCTGATCAACGAAAGTATTAGTATATAATACGAACTTGCATCAGGCCACTAGCTCTAGTCCATATATTTTAATTCTAGTCAGTTTATTTATCATATTCTTTTGTATTAATATTCACTGTTGATGTTGCCTTATACTCTATCAAAATTACATGTAAAATAATAAATTAGCTTTAAAAATTTACCATCAATTGTATTTCAATATTAAGGAAAATTGGGTTAAAATGATTTAGCATGAAACTAATGAAATAGAGTCGGTGAAACAAGCAATCAAATTATTTTCGTTCAAAAGCTTAAGAATAAAACTTTTCTGCAAAATAATACAAAATTCAAATATTTTTATCAGTAAAAATTTAACATAAAAAGGTTTTATGATTAATCACTAATTAAATGCAATAGTTTTTACAAGATGTATTGGTGTTTCGTATTAAATTACAAATGAAGATACGTATGTTTATGAGTAGGGTTGGACTAATAAAAAGAATTTATTATTTTTAAATAGCATAGTATAAACATAAACTATCGGATAGATTATAATATAGAGTCAAATGAGATGTGAGGGATTGCATCTTGAACGTTTGCTGTTATATCTTACAAATAATTAAAGTAAAAATTTAAATATATTTGTCGAACTTAATCTAATTTTGTTAATATCTAATATTTAAATGTCATTAACTAAATTATTTCTTCGTATTAGACAAAAAGTTCAATTAGGCAATCCGTTTTATTTTTTATACTATTCAATGATTAAATTAAAAAATTTCCTACTGATTCAGTCTTTAAATTTATTTTACATAACACACACATAGAATTTATATAATTAAATCCAATATGATAATTGAATTTCAAGGCATGTATAGATCATGTTATTGGTATCCCTTAGTTCTGAAAATTTCAGTTCTCGAATCCGTTTCCAAAAAAAAATTTTATAAATGAAATTCTATTTATGGGAAAATTATTTTTATTTCAGGTATTAGGTCTTTACCATTTTTAGATTTTATAATCGTGCTGTAATTTGATGTACATTTAAGAACAGTTACCTCAATATAATTTTGAAAACCAAAATCAAAACAAATTTTTGTTGTATTATTATGTAATCGAACCTATAACATTTTCAAGGTTAAGACAGATTGATTTTTACCAGAACAAGGCTTTTCGCTAATTTTTGAAAACATAAAACGAAGATAATCTCCATCACTTCAACCGTTTTTATGTTTAAAACTCACTACAAAAATCCTGTAAAATCTCATCTTGAAGAGCTAACTCGATTGAAACGGAAGGTGAAGGCTCAAGGCTGTCTTTGATGTATCAGGAAACAATCCCAATTTAATACACTTAACGTAATTTTGGACTGTCTACAAACATATCTGTTCTTTTAAAGTTAAATATAAATCCCCTTAAATATCATCCGAACATCACAAACATGAGTTTTAATGTACTTCTGCTTAGGGTTAACCTATATTGAAGATGAGATGAAATTTTATTTGCATCCATTTAAAAATGTTTTTTTTACAGAAATTTGGTTTTCATTCTTCGGATCAGATTTAAAATAAATTAAAACGAAAATAGTATATAACATTGATTTTATTTGAATTTTTTGCATCAAATTTAGTTTCTCTATGTGATTTTTTGAAAATACCTGATCTTTTGAAAAAATTATGAAATTATATATGACCCCATATTCATTGGTTCAATATGTTCAAGCCGATGAATATGTTAATATATGGTCATTTTTAAGAGTTGATTCTTATCCGGTATACAGTGACTCTAAGTAAGGTTACTATATCTTAAAAGTGTGTTTTTAGTTCACCCAAAGATTAAAAACACGATTTGGCGGAAAATAACAAGAAATTGTTTAAAGCATCCGTTCGTCATATAGGCCTGTAGGTTTGCTACCGATCAAGGTACTCCACAAAATTAACAGAATTAACGATATTTCTCATTACTCCCTTTAACTGCTAAGGTAGCGCTCTCATTGCTAAAACGTGGTGACTAATCATAGAGTGAGCTTCATTGATTTGGGATGTTCTCTCAGCACTATTAACTAAAATTCCAACCACATACAAGCATACTTAGGGCTGCATCTATGTATATAATGTAATATCTTCTGGGTGAGTTTGTATTTTATTGAGAAAAAGGACAACTTTTTCTAACAGATAACGTGTCGTAAGAATTGTTCCAAAATGCTTACATAAGATAAACTTGTATTTGAAATCTTTACCATTCAGATAACACACATGAAGTAGAAACTGTAAATAATATGTAATATCTGGTCTCATGAAGCGGATGCTACATAGGATTTTAATACATTTTGAAATATTTTTATAGGAGGCTAGCTATTTAAAATAAGTGATATTACCGAATTCAGATATCTAGAAGTAACATATTTTATTGATTGGATGTTTTGCTGACATCTTCACACGTTTTTTATACGAATAGAAGAAAATTTAAAGCCGTTTAGAATTGAATCTACGAAAAACTTTAAGATACTCTACCAGGATTTTCATATTTTGTGAAATCAGGAAAAGTTTGATGCATTAAACCATCACCAAAAATATTTTTCAATTAGTTTAAGCTAAGGAGAGTAAAAAAAGTAAAATATCATTATTTTTTTATATCTTACACATGTTTAAGCCTAATATAGTTTAATATTGTCGTAATATCTCGGAGTATTCCGACTAAGTATAAAATGAGCACGTGAGCCATCGGCGGGCGGTCTAATTTTATTTTTTACACTGTAGTTAGTTGCGTATTCGTACCATTATCTTTATATGCAAAGTCTCTTTAACTACACGCCCAGCGTAGGGGGTCAGTCCTACGTTAATTACTTCCTATCCACCTCCAAGGTCGCATGGAAGAATACGAAAATATAATTGCCATATCCTTCTCTACTCATATCTTACTTTTTTAATATTTTTGGCTCTCGTATCAACCATTTATTATTTTATGACAAATGAACTATCCATTAAAAGGTATACACATATATCAAGGCCCTTCAAACTAGATGTGAAAGAAGACTTATTATGTTATCTGAGTTTACCAACATCGAATAGCCGATATTACTTTAACATGGTGGGCTAACCTTCATTCATCGGGATATTTATTGCGTTTCTCATTTTGGGGCCTACTCTCGAATAGTTTTTCTATTAGATTTAAAGGTTGTAATAATTATATTTTTAACTCAAGTTTTTGTGAAGAGCCTAACGGATCTCTAAACTGTTCAAACAATAATTATTACAACAATTTTTTAATTATATTGAATTCATTCCGATTCATTCGTTCTAATGAATTATCCTCTGCAAAAACCTAATAAATTTTATTTTTTAGATCTTTGTTCTACTTAAAACTTTTCCTTCTCATCCACAAGAATCACTAAAGTCATTTGATATATTTTTTAAGGACATGAATAGATTTTAAAAAATTTTAAACTTTTCATTCCGAATCATGCCAGAAATTATTTAAACCAATTTCTATTATAGTTGAATTTTATTAGGTTAAAAATAATTTTATCAATAGCTAAATATTCTTGCTTCTGCATATCCTATCAAAGTAGTGTTGTAAGCCTTGTTACCATAATGTATATCAAAATTAAAAAATCTTTGCCCTGGTAAATATATTCAAAATTTTTATATTTCCTTTTATTATCCTTTGCATCAACTGATCATCGGTCCCTATCACGACTGAATTAACAGAAGGAAGGGCATATAGGTGGTCATTCGTATACAGGAACTCGATTATATTATAAAATAAAAATTGTTAACTTCAGACAAGGAAGATTCGCTATCCTGTTAATATCCTTATTTATATGATAGTTTAATTCATATTAGCCTATGATCTAAATTTGCTAAAAAACACAAAAATAATGATTACGATCTAGAAGATTTAGTAAAAAATATTAAGGAAAAAATAAAATATCGACTTCTTATCAATAAAAAAAAAGTTGACAGAAAAGAATAATATACTCAATAATAAAAATTTAAATACCGAAAAAATAATAATTTTCAAATATTTTTCTTTTATTTATAAATAGATTTAAAAAAAAGTTTTTGAACTTTTATTCTGAGAGTTACGGAAGCCAAGTGGAAAAGAAAAATACGTTTATAGAAATATAAAATATATGTTGCTGATCTGATTTGATTAAGATATTTTGAGCTACTGCAAAAACCTTAATTATGCAAAAATCAAAGCCGTCAAAAAAATGTTCAGGAATTATAAAACCTTATTGAAGAAAATTTTTAGAATGTAATCAGAGTAGATATTTTAAGGGTACTTCTATGCCGTAAGATATTTATTCATATTTTGGTATTTCATGATTATTCTTGAAGTAATCCAAAGTATATGAAATTAAAATATTGATAGATGAAATCAATTTCTCTTTGTATGTTATTTTTTCTCTCTAGATATGGATCATAAAAACTTTTGCATTCTTACCAACATTTAAAATTCAGACTTGACTCGTGATATAACTATTGGAAGGGATAAAAAACCGAAGTCTTTTATTAATACCTATCAAACACAGGGCAATTCAATGTCGGATAAGTTTGATACATCAATATTTCGTTTTATTATTTTGATTGCAGGTAATTTACAATCTCAAATAGAGATTTATTGTATCCCAATGGACAAATATAACCGCATGTAATGAGTCAAATGAATTTCCCACTTTTGAAAAGTTATTAAATAGTTCATTTAATATAAAATTTTTATTAGAGAAGGTGGGATGAACTAGGATAATCATTAAACAAGATTAAACCCATGAATAATGCTTCTGTCCACCTTTGAAAGAAAACTCTATAATTGGTCTTATCAATTTAATTACATGTATTTTTAATGAGTTAATTTCTTTTAAAGACCCCTTGAAATTCAATGCAGAGTAAAATGGGAAGCAATACTCAAAACGGCACAATATCGAAAGATGGAGGCTGGAAAGTTTGAAACAGGATAATATTAAAAAAGTGCTGGCAAGATAAAAGATTAAAAAATGAAGCATTCTACATTTTCGAAAAAGTAAATTAGATGATTAGTGGATGGAAAACTTTTTAAATGCAAAAAATATTAAGAAATAAAAGTTTCGTTTTATCAGACGTTTCGAATGAAAGTCGAAAGTAGTTTATAAAAATAATTTGTATTAAATATGTGGAATACTTAAATAAATTTCTCAGGTATTTAAGAATGTGGAATTATAATATTTGAACCAAAAACTTTCTAAATGGATAAAAGGATAAATACGGAATATATTAGTCAAAGATAGCGAATCATGAAACACAAAAATCTGAAACCTGATAGAAAATCATCAAAAGCGTCACAAATTATTATTTCTGTGCAGAAGGGGAAGTATAAATACAATGATTAAGCTAGATTAGAGTAAAATTATATATGGAAGTTTGGTACCCTACGGGCTATCCGCCAATGCGGACCATGGCCGCGAATACCCGACCTTGACATTGGTACTGACCTTAGGTCATTCCTACGACTTCCATCCTTGTCATGAGTCTTCATTTGTGATTTGAAAGGTAGGGAGCTCTTTACAAATCAGCAATAAATACTATACGTGTAAATAAAATATAGGGGATTACGTCTAGTCGTGAAGTTACGATAATTGGCGAAATATATATGTGGGAACCACAGGAAGGGTGAAATAAAAGACGTCAAAAATGTGTTTATTATAAAAAAAAACCGTTCAAAAATCAACCAATTTAGTGTTGGAATAGAGCTTTTTAGGTTTAAATTGACCCAATTTTTCTACAAGGTTCCCGATTTTAACTAGAAATAGTATGTTTTAATGGATTGGAATGTTTTGTATTCTTCATATTACTTTGTCAAAATTTTAGATGCGTTAACAGTTTCATTCAGTCATGGAATGCAAAAAGGAACATTTTTTAATAATATTTCTGATTGGGAAAGAAAATAGACATATAATGAAAATGAATATGTGTATACGATATTTTTATATGATTTTACGATTAGACAAAGGTTTTACTAGTAACTATTCTCAAAATAATGTTCTTTAAATATTTTATGCTACAAAAAGGTGATTTGATATAAAAAATCTGAATCTTGTAAACAGCTTTCGTGAACAATTCACGTCTGTTATAGTAAATGATATTAACATAATCTTCAGTTATAATAATGAAATATCGTATTTATATTTTTCATTCCTAATTAGCATGCGCAGATGTATGTATTAATGCGTGTGATAAGTTATTCTCCTTTTATATAAAATATTATTGTATTCACATATTCCTATACATGTATTTCCCTTTAAAGGATCAGAAGTTTATGTAAAAGTATCTTTAAGTAACCGATGCTCTTAAGGCGTCCATCCAGTTTATTTGAATTCATTTTTGAAGTTTGTTAGAACATCTGTTCGCTCTGAAATGGTACTCTTGGAATGAGAGCGTTATAAAAAAAATTTTTGTGTTCAACTATTATCTATTTACTTAGCCTGTCACGTTATCATCATATGTCGTTTGATAGTGGATAAAAATATGTTTTGAATAATTAAGGTTTATTTAATGAGTTGATAAATTTAAGGAGTATACTCAGACTGAATTATTTATTTAATTTCTGTCTGAAAGGTAATATTTATTGACTTAGGTTTATTTTTTTTATTCCTTAATGATAATTATTTTATTCTTATTTTCTTTCATATGATTTTTTTCATCCATTGGTTGCTTTAATATGGAAAATAGGTGTTTGATTAAGGATCTGCCAATCTTAATGCAAACAAATGTTTCACTCAAAATTTTGTGCCTTTGTCGCTATCAGTTATCTTTATCCATATCTGGTGTAAACCCAACTGTCTGACTGCGGAGATTGATTTAATTATTATTTAATAAAAATTAAATTAAATAGCTCCAAAATCGCACAAAATATGTGGCTTTAAAAACTTTATTATATATTAATCGCTTTTAAATAATATACAAACTTACCATTTCTGAATAAATGGTCGATAAAAGTAGCAAATATGGAGCATATTCAAAGCCTAAACCATATAGAAATAATTGGTGGAATTAGCATATTTTGAATATTTTGTATATTTTCTATAAAAGGAAACATATAAACCGGATCAGAAAAACTACTAAATCAAATTTGTATTTATTAAATTTGTTACAATACTTCATTGTAGAAACAAATCTTAAATTTTTCATGTCATTAGCTACGGAATGGAATACTACTTAGAGAGCATGTGTTTGTTAGTCGTTATGATAAACCTAAAAAATCATGTTTTTAAATGAATTAATTCAAATATAACAAAAAAGATCCAATCCTTTCAACTTTTTATTTACCTATCGATTCATAATTATTTTTCTTGGATAGTGAAAATTGTTTTTTAATTCTTATCACGCCACGTTTGTACTGTAATATTTTTATAATTAAAAATATTTTAAAGATTTTCTACGGAAAATCTTTATTCTAAAACTTAAAAATAGTTTAATTTTGATTACTGCTAATATAAATGTAGATGAATAAAATAGGTACTAGTATACTATTTGTGTGTCCAATACTGCGT
>LDMZ01038186.1:0-14955 GCA_001455285.1 Sphaeromyxa zaharoni
TATATATATATGAATTATATCGCTCTGCGTATAATTATACCGATTTTATACTATAATTAATTTAAATGATATAATTAGAGAATTTAAATTTTCGAAATAAAGAGGAGCCGCCCAAATTTTTAGACTTAAAAGGAGTGAATAATGAGTGTGTATAAAATGAAGGTGGCAGAAAAATCTTCTCTTTATCTGAAATATTGTTTGAGTATATCAAACACAATATTTAGAACAATGCTTGCTATGATTTTACTTCATATGAATAGTAAATATATTAAAGTTTTTAAATACATTTTAACAGGAAACTTTTTAAATGAACATGCTGTTCTAGCTTTTGAACCTGAGATTCCATACCTGAACGTTTATGATGGAAAATACCTGTTTGTGTCATCCTCTATATACAATTCCTATCATATTAATGGATTTGGTGTATCTTCTTCATCAAGACAAAGTAGAAGATTTATATCATTTTATATTTTACCCTCTAAAATTGAAGTCGAAATTATTTTCGTAAACCATGTTAATCAATCTGCAATTCAATTTACAAATCTCAATCATATGGTACAAAATTTATTTCTATTCATCTATTATTCAAAAACAAACGATGAGACGCAAGCTGAGCCTGTATTGGCTGGACAGTTCAAAATATGTGATAAAGAATCCAGAATTAATGTTACATCAAGTGATTTGAGTTTTTTCAAAGTGCATAAACCAGAATTGACTGATGATCTCAAGTACCGTGTTAGATGGGAACCAACACTAACCGATCCAGAATTAGTAATGACAGATATTGGAATATGCAAAATTGACCATCCGGCTACCTGTAGTGTACATTCAATTTTGAAAAGCGGGAAACTAACAAAATCGAAAAAAGCAACATACGATGTTGCGGAAAGATCTTTCTTTCTCAAACTTAGTTTTTTTTCAGATTTATCAAACTATGTTATCACTTTCTTCTCCCGTTCTGACAACATAATAAAAATGGGAGCATCAATACCGTACTTTTTAAAGACTAAATTGGTGGGTTATTCTTGCTCAAATTATAATTCCTGGTTAACAATAATATTTCCGAAAATTGCCTTTAATGAATTGAAACTATACCGATATTCTAAATTTGAATCCAACCGGGTAATTAATCCTTTTACCAGTTGGAATTACGCTTATCATCCTTCAGAAGATATGGAGCAGATATATTTTCGCTTTCGAGACACTTATTCTATATTTGATTCAGAAGATATAACTTTTTTTTATTCTTTTCGAGATAACAAAACATTTTCGAACATATACAGTACATTCACAGCCATTAATAGTGGGTAATTTAAATATTAAGGAACACTTCTTTTCATTGTATAATTTACTTTATTCTTTTTAATCAAAACTTGTTATAGCCATTAGATAGGAAATTTGGAAAATTTTTTTGTTTGGTAAAATTTTAAGAAAAGTTTTATTATTTTAACATAGAAAAATAGAACAAATTTCTCGAATCATTAAATTCTATTTAAAATATCATATATTCAACAAAAACATTGGGGAAAAAATTTATTAAAAAGGTTATATAAACAAAAAAATGACAAATTTCTGACGTATTGGCAGGTGAAACAATTTTGGAGAATATCCGAAAGATTTATCTAAAATTTTTTTCCATTTTGGTTCAGTACTATGATTCTCCTGCATATTATTTAGTTAATTATAACCTTAAAAATAACTTAAAGTTAAATATTAAGGAATAATTTTTTTATTTGATGGACTTAAAATATTTAAAGGACATTTTAAATACATTTAAAAAGTTATGCACTATGTATTTTAATAAGATCATATAATTTAGAATACATATTCTTTGAAAAAATAAAATATGTAACGCCCAACCGTAATAGAATAATCATATGAACTCAGTTTCATATATTTTTCGATTCCACATACATCTAACCTAGGAGTTCATGTAAAAAAATAAAGAAAGAAATAATTTAACATATTTTGAACCCAAAATTTGACATATAATTAAATAATCTAATACCTATATATATAAGTGTTGTGCAGTTGATTTCATATCTTATGATGTTAAATAATTATTTATTTAAATTTTTTCATAAAAAAATTATTTCATATATTTGAAACTATTATCTAGAACGCCAAGGAAGCTGCACTCCCTACATTGCGACCTATGATATTGAGTATGAAAACAAACCCATAAAACTAAAGTCTAATATAAAGATTCCATTCACTTTTTATGATAGTGAAAATTACTATCCAAAAAATATAATAGTAGTGGAAAGGGGGGCAGTAACACCATCTGAGAATCTTCCAGATATCGAGATTTGGGAAAACGTAAAGCATTTGTACTTAGGTCCAACTTTAATCGTTGCTACTCTCACTGGCTTATATCTGTTTGATACGAGTATTGAAACAGAAGGGATAGAATTTCGAATATTTTTTTGCCAAAAATATGGAAATTTTATTTGCTATACAATTACGGTTGGAAAAATAAAATTAGGTAAATTCAATAAATTACATATACAAAATATAGACTTTGATGTTTCAGAAAACCGAAATTTGATTATATCTGGTGAAATAGAAAACGGCATGTCCTATTTCTATATGAATAAAAATCTAAAACTCTTTCAATATACCCACATTGCACTTGAAGAAATGCTCGATATATATGATGGATGTCATTGCTTTCTTTTTGATATTTACAATTTTAAATACATTGAAGGAAGAATGACTAATGGGTGGTGTAATCTCTCAGAAAGTATAGCGGTAACAAAAAATTTATTTGTGACTTCCGATGTCAATATAGGTATATTATACCGTAAATTCCTATATATACGTAATCGTCCAAGTGAAAGTTCAAAGTTCTTTGTGATCAAATTTAACCAACAAGGTACTTTTTGACTCTACTTGATCAAAAATTTTTAGCAATAATTGAAAGCAAAACATTTTGCGCTAATACATTATCAATTACATATGCATCGAGTATTATTATAACGAGTGTAAAAATATCAATCTTTGCAAGTTTTACAAACAGAAATTTTGTTAGTATCGGTTACACTGAAAAAATTACGAAATCTTTTATTATTTTGGATAAATTCAAACACATTTTCGAAGAAATCACAGATAATTCAGTCAAATTTAAATACAGTGGTTCATCCATGAAAGTTGTTTTGCGTTATGAAGTTAAAATTGCAAACATGGACGCATTTAGCCCAAGGGAAATTTTTTTTCCATTAAGTAATAAAAGATTGTTTTAATAACATAAAAAAGCCATTGGAGAAGAGGCAAGAGATGTTTGTATAACAGAGAGACTTTCAGGTATTTATATAAAAAATTTTCGAAAAAATACCATTTGAACATTTCATGTATCATTTTAAAATTGCAAAATTTAATTACAAACAGGTTTTTTCAGCCATTAAACACAAATAAAAATTCTAATCACAATTTCAGAGTAATGCTTAAAATATTTATGTAAACATATATTTGTTTATTCATTATGCCATATATAAATTTAAAATATTTAAATGCAGATAGTATTTACAGGTTTTGAGATCTTCGAATGGTTTATATTTTTACAATTCCAAAATCAATATTTAGGCAATTGAATTTGTTTTTTATAATATGATTAAAAACGATCATACTAATGAAGTATTTTAATAAAAATTAAAGAAATTTTTAGTATTCACTTTCTTTTATTAATGATTTTACTTTTCTCTTGTGTGATAAAAATGTGTGAAAACCCATATAATATGAAAAAATTAAATATATAATTTTTATTAATATAAATTTTATTAGATAGCATAAAGTATTTTATTAAAAAAGAATCGTTAAAAAAAACATTTTTTTAATTGAGATTAATTTTGAATGTTTGACTTTTTATTAAATTTATAGCTTGGAATTTGCAACATAAATTTTAGTCCTATTTGACAATTCCATATTTAAATGTTTTAATGAATTTTGTTATACCATGCTACATTTTTTTTTAAATTTTTTATCACTTTTTATTGAAATCATATGCAAATGTATTAATATAAGAATTATTTTAGATTGCATCATGAAATAATTAAAATAGCAGAGTTTATCAGTGTAATAAAATTGATGATTTTAGATTAACTTGATTCTTAAGAATATGATTACTTTTTTAAATAAATTTCAAGTTATTTTTTTTATCTTTGTGATTATACAGAATTAAATAATTGGTCGTTGCCTTGACAAAATATTGAATTTAAATTTATAATTTTTTAAACGAATATTTTAAACTTTTTCAAATCCAGTAACACAGTTGCTTAAAAATTCTAGGTAAATGGTAAGTACTATTTTATATCGGATAAAATTAAAGAAAATTAAAATTAAAAAATTATTTTTCTGAATTGGAAAATCGGGAAATAACTTCGTATTAAAATTTTAACAAAGAATTAAAAAAATGTGAAACAAAATTTAATTATTAATGATTCACAAAGTTTATAAAATGATTAAACCTACCTCTTTGATTTAGAAATATTAAATAACTAAAAAAGTACATCAGCAAAAATTAATAGCACGAACTTTTTTTTGGTCCAAAGACAGAAATCTTTTATGTAGAGATTCTAGAGATACAGAAAGAAGATGTTTAATAAAACGCATTTCTAGAGATTTCATTGATTCACATTGAAAGGTTTAGTTCCATGATATAGTAGTAGGGAATCAAAACTAAAATAATTTTTAAGACATTACGTTTTGTATCATTTAGTTTCATGAAAACTAAAATATGTTCCAAGCAAAAACAGCTTAGGAATATTTATTCTAGTTTTTCTAATCGGATTTTTTTATAAATAATTTTCATTGAATTAAATTGAAATAAATTAATCGATATTTAATTAAAATATATTAGTAAGCATAAACCAGTAATTTTTGAAATAAAATCTTGGAAGAATTATCACAAGTAATTAAAGTTTGCAATGAAATCATCTGCATCATGGACCCTTGTCGTTTAACATGCAATTTAATCAATAGAAATAAATTAAAAATGCATGTGAAATTTAGCATTCCTTTTTTTATAATTCCAGAAATAATGTTTAATTATTTGATCAATTCTAAATATAATGTAGCAAAATTTTTAAAACAAAGGGCAACTTTTTTATAGGCAATATAATAACATGTTTTGGTAGTATAATAAGGAAAAGAAGATGGAAATTAATTTTAATATATATATATTAAACAAATATTTTCGTGACCCAAAAATTATCCAATCTCTCGTAACATATTAAACTTATATTTTGGGGATAATACCGAGAAAATACTTATTAAAAACATCTTAATAACAAATTTTTGAATGAATATCTCTGAAAATCGCCTAATCAGCCTTTTTTAAGTTTATCTCTTAACTATATTATTCTCCTTATAAAATATTTAACTCAATGTTAGTCATCAAATGATCCAATTACACAAATTTTTTAAAAAACATGGTAAAAATATATTTAAACTAACATGATCTTAAGAAATATTCTTAAGAATCGATTGAAATTTATTATAATTAATTGTAAAATTTAATTTTCTCATTTGGATAAGAAAAGCAAAATAGATACTTTCATTTGGAGTGAATTGATATATTTAAATTATTTTATATCATATTATTTCCAAAGTTTTCAATTGAATTTTATTATATTAAAAATTTTCAATAATATGTTAAAAATTTACATAAAATTGTTTTCTAAATTAAAGAAAATATCATTGTGTTACATAAAATTTATTTGAAACAATATTAGAATTTATGAAATAAGTTTTAATTTTGAATATCTAATAAATCAAATTACATATAAAAAAATATATATGACAAAAACCCAAATAAAAAAAACGTATTGGAAAAGAATTCTCTTGATATAAAACATCTTTTCCGATCATAATTACTATTGAAAGATTTGTGAATTTTACCTAAATCTTTTTTTTTAGAAAAGTCGGTTACTTCAATCTACATATTCAGAAATTATAGAAATCTGAATAAATATTCTTCTGACAGTTTCTCTGGAAAAAATAATAAATATTTTCGTATAAAACTACATAACATATGAAATTTGAATATTTCGAAATTCCACTAGATGTGTTTAAAGAGAAATGAAACGGTATAACAAAAATTTAGGAAATATAATTTTTCAATATCCAATTGGTTGTGAAAGTAATGATATTATTAAGACGGTGCTATTTTAACAGATATATCACAGACTGCAATAATCAAATAGATTCGGTGATATAGTCTGTGAATTAAGATTCCAGATTCTTTTACAAAAATATATGGAAATAATGTTTCAAATTGAAAAGAAATAAACTTAAAAGTATTGTGTATAATGTTCGTTGTTTGAAGATGAAAATAAAAATATATTTTATAAAATAATATGTCAGTTAATTTATAGTAAAATAATAATAGATTTAATATTATTAAACAAAAAAATAATGAAAACTGCAAATTTTAATCGTTATCTGAATCTTTCAGACCTAAAATTTTCAAATGTATAAGTTGAGATTTCGAAAAACATATTAAAATTAAATGTAAAATTTTTTCAGCATAAAATATCGATTTTGGAAAACACGAATATATTTTTTATTATCCTTAAAGTTTCCTAAATTATTTATTTTTAAAGCTTCACATTTAAAAATTCTCCTAGAAACCTTTTTTATTATTTTTAAATTAGATATTTTTTTCATACAAATAAATTATCAATCGCATGATTATAATGGAAATATCGTTAAAACCATGTATGAATTTAATTTCTAATATTGGTATATAATATGTTATTGCTCATCCCATTTATGACTGAAAAATCAAATCCTAGAGATGATTTTTATTAATTTTTAAAACAAAAAAATTTGGAATAAAAATAATTAATTTTGTTTGACCGAAATAAACAAATTGTTTAGATAATTTATATGAAACTTAACCAGACTTTTTAAAAAATCTTATCTAAAGCACAACAACAAAGGGAGTATATTTTTATGTTTGATACATAAATGGTCTCCTAAATTTATCGAATTATTTCATATTTTTCTAATAACATAAATATCAAAATTTCTTTCGAGATGAGTCGCTAAAACAATAGCACGTAAAATCATAATATATTTACAATTGGATTTTATTTAAAAATACAAAATAAAACAAAGTTTTATTCAAAACAATTTCGTAATAAATGTATTTAAATCATAAAATTTGTTTTCTTCCAAATGGATTAAATCCTTTTAATTTATCAACTTGGTTAGAATATTGATTCGAAAAGCAGAGTGATAACTTATCTATTTTTAAAGAAATTTTAATAGAATAAAAGTCTAAAATTTGAAAAGAATATAATAATATTCAATAATTATATTTTTAATGAAAAAAATTTCATATGTGCATATTAAGCTCTAGAAAAGACTTGCCAAATTTATTTTTACGTTAATAGGAGAATTTATATTAATTTTTTTTATATAAAAATTTTTTTTACTATATTTTATTTGTCAAAAAACTTTAAAGATTTTAATAATAAATTGAAACCAGAAATATTATATAAAAAAATTATTTGGTTATATATTAGAAGTAATTATTTTGTTAGGTTTAAGTATTGATTCTGAGCCATAGTTATATATATATATATATACACCAGACTCTATTAATGAAAAAAACATTGTATATATAATTTATGATTCAAGCAAAAAAAAATTTTAATTTTTCAGGTTTTTTTAACAATTTTCCATATATGTATGTCTCATTGTGCTGAAAAATATAAAAAATGTGTCGGAAAGCAGAACTATGACTTGCTTTCTATTATCTATTACTGAGTGTGTTTGGATTTTTATATAGATAACTTGTGACACAAAATGATTTCGGACTGTTCCAAACGAATATTTTTTTAAAATTTTTCATTTTAGAAGAATTCAATTTATTATTTAATTATTAATTAGAATCGAGAGAAATTCAATGTATTCTGCCAAAAGAATTGTTTGAAGTTCCAGAGTATATATCCGAAAAAATCACTATATATATTCGAAATTTTTTTTGGGTTAATTTTGAGCATTTTTTAAATAATTGAATCTCTAAATTTCATCGTTAATTTACTAGAAACCAAAAATTCTAAATTATACCAATATATTATTTTGATATATTTATTTCAGATCATCCGTTATTCGATTATCGCTGCTATACTGCTCTTATTGATCCATTAATTCTCTAACTTATTTTCTTCTATGGAATTTTTCCTAGCTACAAAAAATTAAAAATTTCTTCGTATTTAATCATATATAACCTTAAACATATATTTTAGGACCTCTCTTATTAAAACACTTTTCAAATATATGAAAAATATTTTTTTTATGATGCATAAGTAAAAAAATGCTTTACGATTCTATTTTTAAAATATGATACCTTTTAATAATAATAAAAATTATTTAGTTTTTTTTATAAAAAGAGTAACATTAAAAATAAAAGAAGCAGAAATGTATAATTCCTAAATTTGTATAATTATTCTGGATTAGAGATGTTTTTATATATCAATTTTATTTACTTGATTTTCTCAGTTTTTTCATTTTTGTAATAATTATAATCGGATAAAAATTTTGGATAAATCAGCTACAATTAAATATTAGTTATATTCTATTTAATACTGAAATTCCATGAGAATTCAACTTTGATATTATACTAAGCCAGCATTGCGTACATCTTTTTTACCAACTTTTATGGCAGAAGATTCATTGATTTAAGTAATGAAAATAATAATACACGTCATTTTGCTTTGAAATAATTTTATTTAATATAAGTATTTTTATTGAACTTTTCCAATTAATATTTCTGTATCACACAGAAAAATGATTAATGTGTATAAGAAAGATTATATATTATTTTATTTTTAAGGATCGTTTTATTAAAACTTCGATCTTGAAAATATGATATTTCCTTGAAAAGTTCCTAAATTTGGTAGATTATTATCGACTTAAAGCATAACACCGTTATAACAATACGATAAATTATATATTTCCTAAAAAACACCGTAAACCTTAACTAAATTTAATATGAAAATTGTTGAGTAAGATCAAGATATTCGGTATTGTTATACCATTTTTTGAATCGAAATAAATAGTTTATTCTCAAAATAACTTTATATATATAATTATTAGTTAAACCTCAATATATTAGCCACATATTTTATTTAATTTTAATCTTTTCAAAAATTAAGGGTTCAGATATGTGAAAAACTTTTTTTTTGATAAGAATAAAATATATTATCAATTTAAGTATTCATGAAAGACTGAAGTTATTCCTGAAATATATTTTATTTTTTGAATTTCTGGGCACCACATTCAACGTATATTTTCAAATTATATAATATATATTTTTGAATATTTTATCTATAATGCGTTGAATAAATTAAGTATATAACCTTTGTTCATACATGAATAAATTAAATATCATTCAATTTAGCTAACATATCCAATAATTACTAATGTCCATATGCGAAATACCTAAATTTATTGGTGTGATTTGTTTTCTATACATTTGATATTTTTAATTATATTTCTACATTACACTTCTACAATCTAAATATTTTAAACTCGTGTTTTCTTATTTTCATTAATATTTTTAGATATAAAAAGTGAAAATCTTCCTTTAGAAGATATGGAAGAAATGACACTTATAGGTATATTTTTAAATTTTAAATTTTTCGCAAATAAAAAAATAAAAATAAATTTGTATATTTTTCAAATAGCTATAGCAAAATTATTTTAATTCAATTTTATTCCATTAATCTAGAGATATTTGACTAATTTAATATCATCAAATATTTGACTATTTTTTTGTTGTTTCTAGTATATTTCTAATATTTAATCAGATATATACTAGACTCAGAAATTATTAAATTTCCGGTTTTTCTATTTTATAAAGACCTATGACAGTTTAGGGTGTTATTCTGCTAGTTTTTTTGTGCTGATTCCGAATATTTTTTACGCTATATTCAAGGCAGAGCAAAAGATCTTTGTTGATTTTAAATATCATAAATTTTATTATACCTACCATTCACTGCCAGAACACATTATATATTTTTCATTTTTTGTTTAAAAATGGTTAATTTAAAAATATTATTGATTTTGTATAAAATATTTTTAGAAAATGAAGTTCATCCACACTTTGATACATCTGATACCGGTAAAAACAGCATAAACTTTTATTAGTACTATTATTATATGTATGAAAAAATTAATTTAATTAACTCTTTTTGGATTAAGTTATATTCATCAATTTAAAAAAATCATGACCACAACTGTTTATATAATAAGTTTATAACAAAATAATCTAGTCCATTTCAAAATTTTAAAAAATTATATTTTAAACTATTAACATATTAAATTGAACAAATACACATTTTTGTTTTTAGAGTAATATCCGTACATAGCTTTTTTATATACTAATATTACATATTAAAGACTAAATTGTTAAACATAGAAATTTATTTTTATTTTTTATGCATTAAAATAAGCAAAAAATCAATTCAAGAGCAATTTTTATATTAATAATTTGAAAAAATTATTTAAATTTATTTTTATACAGAAATTTGTCCAGTTCGTCCAAAAAGAATTATTGAAAATCAGTTACAACCGGGTAAGCAAATAATATTTGTCTGATTTTTTTTCAATAATTTTTTGATGATTTATTGTAATTAATATTAAAAGAATGCATGTAAATATTTTTTTTATATTTTCTTTTATCCACGATTCAAAAATATATATTAATTAAAAAATATCTAAAATATTGTTTCAGAAACTTGTATCTTGATGGTAATATTAATTAAAATTCTATTGTTTATTTGATAAAATTTTTTCTTTGAAATTAAATTTAATTTCAATTGTTTTTGATTTACAAAATATTTTATGTTTAGATTTTATTACTTTGAATTATATATTTTTTAATCTTCTTTTTTCAGACGAATCAAAAATTAAAAAAGAAATCCGCAAAACTGAAAAGGTTAATAATACAGGTAAACACCTCAACTTAATAAACTCAAAATTTCTGAAATTAATTTTTTCAAATAGGGATCATTATTGGAGTCACTCTACCTATCGTGGTAATCCTTTTTGTTGGAATTTTATTGTTGATTTGATAGTTTTTAATAAACCTCATAGACTATACTTATATTTCAGGAAAAAAAAGCGTGCACCTTCAATTGATATGCATAAAACTGAGTTACATTAGATGATGTTATGTTTTTCTTTTAATTAGTATAATTTTTATTTCAATAACAAAGTAGTTAATATTTTATTAGTTTTTATTTTGAAGAGTTACATACATATTATAGATGGTTCCATAAATTAATTCTTTCAGGTAGTTTTTGTCAAATTTTTAATATTATGTTTTGTTCATACATATTACGTATGTATTCCAAAAAAATGAATCCAATATTTAGTATTTTTTTAATATTATAATCTGTTTAAATGTAATCCATTTGGCACGATTGTGAATTTTAACGTTCTAAAAATATCCATGACTATTTACAGATTTGGAATCTTTTCAAATTAATCTGTGTATAAAAAATTATTTTTAAACATTTATTTTTTTAATTTACACTTTACATATCCAATAATTCTAATTATTTATAAAAACAAATTGCAAATTTAAGGAAATAATTTTGTGAAATATATCTTTTTAATTTTATCATTTTTAACTTGATCAAATAAGTATAATAAAAAAAACTAAAATTTTTATTTGAAATTTTTTTAGTATCAGTTAAATTGATAGTACGGCAAAGAATAATAAAAATGAAACGACTAAAAAAACTTTTTTGAAACTCTCACATTTCGTTTTAAATCTATACAATTATTAATACCATAATAATTATTCTATTTTGTAAGAGAATTTAATTATGTATGATTATTTTTTCCATAAAATGCTTAAAAATAAAATATTTTCTTAAATATAGATAAAAAAATAATAAAAAATATTTAAAAAAATTTTATTTTATAAAATTCTTTTGTAAAATGAATAATTAATATATTTTGTTTCGCAAATAATCAATTTGTGAATAGACATAAAGGTTTTCAGTTGGAAAAAATTAAGTAATATTTCAAGAAACTTTCTCCTTTAATATGATTTTAATTTATACTCGATAAAAAAATTTTTCGGAATCGTCTATATAATGAATTAAATCTCAAACAAATATATTAGGACTGCTTAAAAAATGATTAGATTTTAAAAATTTAATTAATACAAAGTTAAAAATTTTTAAATTAAATGTATTGTAACATAATGATTCGTTGATATGGATCAATCATTAGCTTATATATCACTCACATTGAAAATATATGATTTCAACAAAAAAGAAGGTTTGGCAGAGAGATTCTTCTAATTTATACACTAGAACGGTAGAATATGTGGTAGTAGATGGGCTTTTAATTTTGTCCAAATATTTTGATCTATATTTATTGATATTTATTTCATATTATTATCCCTGGTAAAAATTTTGACATTGCAGCCAGTTGATTCTATTTTTAATATTTGAAGGACATCCCAAATTTATTCTGCGGATGTTTAGAATGAATAAAATTTATCAAATAACAATAAAGTGATTTTTCTAATTCGGTTGTATTAAAAATATTAACTATTCCTCGGTTTAATGCAACAATGGTGAATATAATGAAAAAAATCTATTAAAAAATCACGAAAATTCCTAATCGCTATTTGAAATATTTAGTATATCATTCTTTGTTAAATTATTACTTTTCGATATCGAAAAAATTAGGAGCCAATTAAAACAGAATGTACTGGATAGAGGGTTCAAAACATTTTAAAACGCATTATTACCTGAATGCCTTACTTCTACATTTAATTTTTTTGGATCTTCTTATATGGATGTAATTAAATTCTGCCGTAAAAAGAATTTATATTATTTTGCCAAATAATACAAAAATTTTCGTTATATTTCAAGTCAAATAATGGACAACAGGTTTCATTTTTAAGATTTAAGTTAATCGATTAAAATTGCTCAAAAATATCGTAAATCCACGTATATAAGTTGTACGGTTAAACCAAAAATTTTGTTTTAAAATTTATGATACGGTTTAAACACGCAGTCTGAAAATGATTTGCGTAAAACTTCTCTCTATGTTCTGAATTAAGATCACTTCTAGAATCCATAAATACTATAAAAAGTTTATTCAAAAAAAGACACTACGAAATATCTTGCAATTTTACACACGTAATGCGGTTATTGGTCATGGACACTATCATACGACATTACCAGCATTTGTTTCCATTTGTCTCGGAAAATTAAATCATCTTATGGATGGATGGCTTCTGAACTGAGGTGTATATTCTTCTTTGTGTTTACATAAAACACCATCCACTGTTCCATCCACGGCATTGCAGATGCAACATTTCTTGAACGATTTTACAATTATTTCTGGTTTTAAATACTTCCAGTCTGGCATGATCAGTTAACACAATGATTAAAGAAGCACGCCTCTGAGGTTTCCACCAAGATTAACCAGGTGATCTCCAGATATCATCCACTCGTTTTTCCTTGCACCCACACTATCTTTGAAGGGTTTATTAAGTGAAATATCTAGGGGTGGAGAATTGATTTGAAACCAGCAGGTATGATAAAAAGGTCCGCGTTATTTACAAAAAACGTTAGCACGACACGTTCAACAAGATGAGAATTGAGATTTTTGCTATCCAAGAGCGACCGTTTATTCAATAATCCTTAAAGACGTCTAATCCATACTTCGTATAACCACTTCAGATATCCTCCGTCATCTATCCAACCATTTACTTGTACATGAAAAACGATGCCTGGCGGAAAATTTTCTATTAAAAAACTTTTCCTCCTCTACAAAGTCACCATCAGCTTTAACTTGATTCCATTGCCTAAATAAGATTAAACGAAGGTGAATCGTTTCTTGTCATATCCCGTTAATTTTTCACATATTTCTTTTACTCCGACATTTTTTACCTTCGTGTTTAAAAATCAAAAATCATTGTAGTTTCACATTCCTTCCTAATATTGCTTAGAGCAATTCTGATACTATCGATATTTTTTGATGAATTGTGGAACAAACGACATTATCTTCCAAGCCTTTGAGCAATTTTCTTTTTTTGTTAAATTAAGCTAAATTATTTCTACTCACAAATCTGTTAAGCCAAACAAGTCGCTTTACTGTTTTGCTAATTCACGATTCTTTTTGAACCATTTCATAGCCTCGATTTGAATGTTGTTCCGATGACGATGAAACCCTGATTCCTTCTTTATGTTTACCCAGCAGCTAAGGAAGTTAATTGTTCGGACCATTGACATTTTTTCCCTATTCTTGCACACTTTCATCCCGGAATCATTCTTAAACTATCTTGAACTTTTTTCCTCTCGTAAAATTCCTTTTCGCTGATTTAAAAAAAATGGAGCTGCATAGTGATTGTTAGTTTCCAAAGTCCCATCCATAACTTCCAGTTTAAATGCGGCGTCGTATTTAATACTTATCGATGACATGGGTTTAAGAATTGCGCTGGCTAATTGATAGTTATTTACCTTGGTTCTAAAAATACGTAATGATTACTTAATAAATGAAGAACGCTCATTTTTCGAATTTCAGCTTGACAAAAAACGCGTTACTTAAGCTTTCTTTTCAAAGGTTAGAACACCATTTTTGCGTCCGTAGCGTGTAACCAAAGACGAACTACTACCTCCGCTAACGACTACTGAATTAGCTCCTACATATAACCCCCTATTCTTAAAAACCTTGTATATAGTTCTTAAGATAAGAAGGCAATCTAATTGTTCGTTTTAGGCGATCCTTGTGTGTGGAATGCACACTTGATCGATGGTTATTGGTTTTTCGTTTTGAGTAGACGGTTCAGTTAGTGGCGTACAAAATGGGTATACTAGTTAAAGTGAACACATCTATTCTTATCGCACTCACCATCGGATATTGTATATTTTGGCTGACTTTCATGGGTCACATAAAACGGTCCTACAAAAATTGGCT
>LDMZ01038235.1:0-11168 GCA_001455285.1 Sphaeromyxa zaharoni
TCATATTGTCATGTCTTTGCTGATAATCTTTGTGGCGTTAATGGATTACCTTATGTAAAAGTATTGAACTTTTATATCCAACATTGCACTTCTTGAACTTTTCTTTTTTTATTTATTTAATATTATTTAACACTACTTGTGTTTTACGGTGGATTTTGTATTTTGCTACGTTAAAATTCAAGACATGTATGTAATAATAAATATCAATATCAGGGTCATTTTCTCTTAGATTTTTTTCAATCCTTATTTCATTTAATGTTTCCTAATGGTTTTATGACTTGATTCTGTTGAAGATACAAATAACCAAGGGATTTGATTTATTTTTAATTTTGAATGTATAATATAAAATTTTAATCCTTCATTTTTTTGCTTCTTGAAAGACAATATTTTTCCGAGTGATGTCAGCTTTATTCCTATAATATTAAATATATTACCTTTTGTTCCTGCTACCATAGCATAACTTAGTTAATAAAATGCAATTTGTTAAATAACCCTTCATTATATATCAATTTTGTTTATTGCCTTATCTACTATTCCATACGTAACGTGACAATAATCACCACAAATTATTACGAATTTTTAATTGAATTCAGCATATCTCTTAATTTTACATCTATAGCATTTTCAGCATGGTGAACTTTCTAAGATATATTCTTTTGTTATTGATTAAATTTCCTTTTCTGTGATCTCAATTTTTTCAGAGTAAAACTATAATCCGATAATATTATTTTAATAAATATAATATGTACAACTTTTTACGGCTAATTGGTCAAATCTTTTTGATAGCGTACTCTTATTGTATATTATTTCCCACGCTTTTTGGCTAAAAACTTGTAATATCCTTTATTGGGGGAATTTTTTGGTTTTAATTTTTATATTTCTCTTTAATTATACAATGATTACATAATATCAGTTTGAAAATAATGAATAAACAATCTCAGGGGATAAATTTGGTCTTTTTATTTTCCATTGATGTTCCATGTTTTTATCGATATACCGAAACAACAAAGTTTAAGTTTTCTAACGTATTTAATTTTACATCTTAAATATTTTAAGATTTTGTTTAAATAAATGTAATAGAATTGGAAGAATTATCAACCTTCTTTTTATCTAAAAAATATGCATTTTGTATATTTCAGGCTGAAATTTAGCTCTTATCTCGATTCTGATCGATTTTTCTACTTTTTCGTTATGTTGATTCATGACTACGCTTGAAAATAATTTGATCATCAATAAAGCTATTGTTCATTTATGCTTCAATTAATTCGATCTGCTTGATGCAAGATTGGTTTTGAGATTATTCAACAATATCAGTGTTTTTAATGTATTTTTTGTCTATTGACCTCCATTAATTAAATATGTGTGATAGATACGAGATCCTTATTCGGACATTATCTCATTCTTTAGAAAGCACTAATATCCAATTTATTTGGATCCCAGCTTTTAGGTGTGTTCAACATTCATATATATATATATATTAGGTTTAATTTCCCAGTTTCTTTCTTTATTAATTGTTTGAAACGTATTGGTCGTTAGATTTATCGGTTTTTATGACAAAAATAATTATTTAACTTGCTATTCTTCATACTAAATTTTTGTTTTAAAAAACGAATATTTAAAAAAATATCGATTTGTTTAGTTTCGCCCTTTTTTTACCGTATTTTTAAATTGTTCATTTTAAATTTGTATTTTACTTGAAATTTCTTATAATATAACTATAATAGCTGGAATTCTTGGCATATTACATTTGCAAAAGCATTTCAAATTCTTGATATCAAGTCTCATATTGTAACTCTTTTGCATTTATAAGAAATTTAGTTTATTTGAATAAAATAAGGTATATTATTTTATCTTTATTTCTGTATAACATCCCTTTCTTCATTTAATTCTTATCGTTCGGAAGCGAGGTAACTATTGCTTCGCTGCCGATCTTTTTTAGCAGACTCACAAGTAGTGGTTACACTACTGTGTGGAGGAAGGTTAATTTGACACCCTGAATAGCTACAGTTATTTTAAGTTCCTTACTGGTTATTGGCTTAAATCTAGAGAAAGACTTATCGGATGCAAATAGTTAGATATTTAGTTCTAAAATTATTCTTAATCCTCTCATTTAAGGTAGCCAAACCTTTCATTGATTTTCCGTTTTGCGTGTATAATTATTTTGAAATCAATATGAGCTCATTTTCTAGAAAATTTCAAAAAATATTTCGTGAACTTTACCCGACATAATGTAGGTAATTATTTAGCGTTATAGTCCTTTTGAAGGACTCTGTTTTATTTAAACAATTTTATACATGCTATATTGTTTATATAGGGTAATTAAAGTCTGGATGAAGACTATGAAAGTAAAAATTTCCAAAATGTAATTGAAAGGAAAAGCTTTTACCGATGAGATTGTATAAATATTTATGCATCTGTTTCGTTTTCCAATATAACATGTTCAATGACAGTTAGTTCAATATTTTTGTGTGATATTTATGCTCCTATCATATTTCACACATGTAGTTGTGGTGCTTGTATAATTTAACATGGTAAAATTTTTTATCTAACAAACATTTAAGTTTGAATGTTGAAAATACATTTAAGAATTTTTGAAGTATATTTGTTTTTGTTTTGAAACATTCTTCCATTTATTGACTACTTGATGTTCAAGCGTAATTATATCAAGTGTTTCAAGTAATTGTTTTTTAGATTATTTATTTTTTTTTACTTTACCTGTTGTTCTTGGAGTAAAAGTTAGGTTTAATATTGAATAATCAATGTGGGAATAAATATCTTACACTTAACCGTGATTTTACATTAAATCCATACTTACAAAAATTTAATTATTAGCAAGCTAATTTTGTATTTAAATTGTTGAACTTTTCAATTGTTAAATATTTAATTTCTGCTTACCTATCACGAATGTAGAGCGTTTTGTTGAACTAACAAAGCCATAGAATTTTATCAATCACTGTGAACTATTTGAATATTCTGTTTTTCATTCAATATATTATACTGAAATTTTCCTTAAAAATTTTTGACACAGTGTGATAAATACTTTTTAGTTTTTATCGTTCTAAAACCGTATCCTTATTAATCAATAAGCGTAGTTTCCAAGTTCTTTCATAAATTTATAGTCTAGGTAGATATTATGGCATTTACTTTTTTTGATTATTCTTTTTTAAAGATTTCAATATTTTTGTGAAATTTGTGAAAAAATCAAAATTTATCGGGAAACTGCATAATGTTTCAAGACAATGTAACAGATATTCTTTTTTCATTATTACGCACTCCCTTTTTTTGTTTTTCTTCCCTTACTACCAGAACAAACACACTGTATATGATGGAACTATAGATAAAATTGTTTATACTGAGATCCTGGATTTAAGTTTTTTTTAAATAATGTATATTTCTTGTGGATTGCTTATTTTAATGTTTCAGATTTTTAACAGCTATTTTTTTTATTATGGAAACAAATCATTATAATATACTTTGCTATAGCCAAAAATATTATATATCATCCGGTTATTGATACGTGATCAATAATTTCTTTTTTCATTCGTATTCTAGAAGAATGAATTTTTTGTTTGAATAATAAGATATCGCCAAACTATTATTAAAATGGGATTCTTTTTCAGATTGAGTCGAATTGTAATTTCATTTAATGGGATTTACAATATCGTAGATTTGTTTAATCATATATTTGGAAATGAAAATTTTATTTTTGAAGAATTTGATTGCTTGATTCTCACTAATTGAGTTTTGATGTGTAAATAAAATATTTTGGTTGTTCATGTTTTTGTGGTTATATGCGCATTGCAAATTGTCTTTATGTACTTGTTTTCTATTTTCTTAGTATTTGTTTTGATCTGATAAACCCATGTATCAGATTGTTAAGTTTAAGATATAAGGTATATTAATTTTTATAAATTATTTTTTTAGCTGAATTTTATTTAAACCTTTTCAGCTATTATTTCCCTCTTGAGTTTGGTAAGTGATGGATCACATGGAGTTGTAACAAACCTCTCGGAATATGTGTTACAACTGGTTGGGGAAATAAATAATGTAAAAATTATTACTTTACAATTAATTCCTTAGTTGAAAGTTAAACCGGAATACTGTTACGATCTCTTTGATTGCGCTTGCCTTTGTGTTAGGTATTATTTTGTTGTCTCAGTTATTGTTTCAGGCACGTCGTTTTATATGATCCAGATTGTTCAGTATATGTTTATGAGCTTGCCATGAGTTCCGTTTCTAAAATATTGGAAAGGGATGTTCATGACTGTCAACAGTATGTCTACCAGCTAATAGCGACCATGATCGACGTCTCAAATTCCGATACTCATAAATATTTTATTGATTTTTTACCTCAATGTATGAATCCCAATGTATGGGACGACCAGATCGATCATTTTCCTTTCTGTTTTGTCCTTTGTAGCTATATCCGCAAGTTTCCTCAATATTTTCTTACTAACAAACTGACGGAAACCATATTTGAGATTTCGATCAATTTACTAAGATCATCGGCTAATGACGAGTTCTCATTTGAACTAGTTAACGCCATTGTTGCATCTTTTCCGTCAGATTATACTAGCCTATTCGTTCATAAAGTTTTCTACCTATCGTTTAGTCGATTTACGAGAGCCAAGCGACCAAAGTTTATAAAAGGTGTTTCTTGTCTTTCAAACAAATATAATATTTAGGGTTTGTACAATTCAGCTGCTATTTAATAAGTTTGCAGGGAGGTTTGGCCTATTTTGAAAAGGTTGAGTCGATTCAGAACAGGTACACTTCAATAATTTATTCGACAACTTTTTTAGTGTTTTTTATATGATAGTTGATAGTTTACTCTTAAAGGAACTTCAAACAGTAGATTAACCAGGGTTGATTATATATATGTTTCATAGATTAGAGATCCCGTATGGACTGATAACTTGGCATTGAGTATAATTCTCTTAATGTTTGACGTACCAAAGTTTATTTCTAATCATTTGAACTGGTTAATCTATCATTTCATTATGTTATCAAAGTAGGTTTCGCACATTTGAAGGGATTGTAAATATCTTAAGAATAAAACGTGAGAAGAAAAATGCTCAAGTTGTTAATATCCTAACTTTCGGTGTAAGTGATCGACTTCTGATAAGAAGTGATGTTGGTAGCGAACATAATTTATTAAAGCAAGCCAAACAGGGCACTCCTAATCTATTTCCAAAAACAGAATTTACAGAACAGCTTTTTGTTTCCAAAGTTAAAGATCTCCAAAAATTGCAGGGTCGTACATTTGATGAGCATCTCGCAAGCCTCACCAATCCGATTTTTTTAAAATATTTTCTAGAGATGGCAAATTGATTTGTGTAGTATACATCTACCTTTCTATATATTATTAGTCACTTTCAATAATTTGTTTCTTGTTCCTTTTCTTGAAGCCAATACTTTCCTCATCCTCATGTGGTTTTACCTAAGCGAATTAAAAAATTTCATCAGTACATTTTTATTAAAACAAATACAAAACATGCATTGATATCAACCATTCAAGCCTAAATATTTGTTTAAAGTTGATTTTTTGTTTACAATTCTTTTGCTACGGTTTATATTGATTATTCCGTAGTTGCAAATAAATAAATTATTTGGTAATAATCTTTTGAATTATCCTGTTTGATTTTTTATAGCTACCTGAACCGTTTTTAATTCTTTATCGCAGGAAGATAATTTGATTTCGGTAATATGTTTTATGGTCCATTAAAGAATCCTATCTACTAAAAAATTATATCGTGTAAAATCCTATCAAGAGATTAGGTCGATTTAATCTTAATTACTACCAAAAATCTTTGCGTCAATCTGTTTCGATTATATATTATTTACAATTAAATTTTATAATATTTTTGTCTGTTACAAAAGACGCCAAATTCATTTCTTACCACGAATAAACGGGCAATATTTAGTACCATTACGATGTAAAACAGAAATAAAAAACCTTTTATTTTTCATTAATAAGCGTAATTCTTCATAAACTGGGATAAATATTTCATAACAGAGTGACAAAACAGTCAAAAGTTCGTGTTCATCAGCTATTTTAACCATAGTAAGCTCCCCCATACGGTATCATAATATTTACTAAAATATAAAATAATCTAATAGTAGTCACGTTTAGATATCGTTGTTAATTTCTTTCATAATTATTAATATTTGATATAGCTAAAGAATTCGCACGTTGACTTCATATTTCTAAAGGTGATGTTTAATGAGAGGGTCAGTGCCCAGCCCAATGTCTAAAAATCTTTGAAATGTTAGGTGTTTACTAAAGGCAATCCTTTTGAATAAATTTATAGGAGTATTTAAAATATATTTCTACTGCTTAAAACATTTCCATATATTAGGCTATGAAATGATGACGAATGTTAGGACATGAAAGCTAAGTTAATAAAGGGAAATAGAGAAGTTGCCTCAAATTATTATTCCAAATAAAACTAACTCAACTCCCTTAATTAAAGGAACAATTCCTTAAAAATTTTTAATCAATGCAGCTCTTTCAACATATAGTAATAAAGGTTACTTTAATGTTACGGGTTAAAAATTCTAAAATTATTTCAATTGATGATAAGTAGAAATACTATTCAATTATATTAGAAGGAATCGTAACCTTGTGATATTAAATGGATTAAAAAAATATGTTTTAAAAAGTAGATAAAATTTAAATTATTTTAGTGCTTAAAATAGCTGTCAAAACAATTCTTGATTATACATGAAAACTCACTTATTCACAAAAATATAAATTTCAAGCAATTTTTTATTCAGCTGAATGTAATATATTTACAAATATGATCGAATATTTTCATTAAAGATAGACTTTAAACTGTTCCAAACCATAAACCATGTTAGACAACAAACGGTTTCCTGAACCAAAAAAATTATAATGCTTATCATTATGTTAAAATTTTAAAAAATCACATAGTTCACTTGACAAGTAAAAAATCTAAAGATGTTTTTAATAACCGATTGGTTCATGTAACAATGCTAAGAAACGTCGTTATTGAAAAACATTTCATTAATGATTGATTTATCTCTAACGTGTGTTAACCTTTCGTTATACGAAAACTGCATAGAATTTTGTCCACATAATTGTTATAATTTTGTTACAAATTTTCCAAAAATATATTAAAAAAGGTCCCAACAATTTGTTCTAGAAGAAACACGGAAATGGTGAAAACAATGGAAAGAAGTAGATTATTTTTTCAATCCGATTTAGGTAATAGTCCGAAATGGTAAAGCTTCAATAAATTATTTCAAAATTTGTTAATATAAACGTTGTAATTAATTTAATCGGTAAAATTTCCATACTAAACTAATTTTAGTGGGGGTTGAAAAAAAAACTTTTTAACATTCTTATAATAAGTACTGATCAATTAATATTTTATTTGTGTATTCCGGTTGTTATAATTTCAATTATAATATAAGAAGTAGCAGAAATTACTATATGCAGCAAAAAATCCCATTTTATTGACCATAATTAGCATTAAAATTATCGGTAACCTTAAATATTACAAATTTCTCAAAGAAATAGGAAAGATTCAATGTTTAAATAAAATTTAATAAATTCATTAGAATAATTTCAAACGATTATATAAACGAAAAATAAATTCGATTTTGCTTAAAAAAAATTAAATTAAGAACTGTTCTGATCATATAGAAAATGATTATCTATTAGATTAATAATAAGTATCGCAAATGTTAAAATGAGAGTAGGAAATTTTAAGTGGTATATCCCACTTAATATACACATTTCAGATAAATAAATTTCCTTCTAGAAGCTCCGTATTTTCGTATATCAAAGATTAGAAAATTCGAATATGCATATTAAAGATTGCTTTGATCAACAGTATAAAATAAGTCCATACCAAAATTAATGTCAAATATTATCCCAGCTTTTTCAGTTGTTTAAAAATTCGATGCATAATAACTAATTGAATGAACTTACCAGGTCTATATTTTGATTTTTTTAATCCATAATTCACATGAATTTAACAATTTTTACTGTGATACATGAACCAGTAATACATCAACAACTTGATTGTTATGTATATTCTTTCGTGATGCTCTTTCAATTTTGGAACGATGACGAATACAAACATTATGACGTCAATCTGTAATGTACAGGATATTTTAGCTTTAAAAAATTACACAAATGATCAATATGTAGTACTATGTTTCGGAGGTAACGTTCATGATTATGCTATATCGTATTGTCCAGTGAGATAATTTAAAAAGAAATTGATCTGTTTCAGATATATCCTCAATTCATTTTTACGTCAGCTTCGTAATAATGCCATAAATCTGAAGTAATACTGTTATATAAAATTTTGATCAGCGACTACAATATTATTATTTGTGTAATCGTACTGGAAAGGGTTATAAAAAATTATCGTAGTGAAAAGACAGAATTTTACAAAGTGTTGACAGTTTAGTGAAAACTAGACCAAGTTTCCATATTTTTCATAATATGGTAGAATGCTCTGAAAAATATTTCAAAGGTCACCTCCACTGAAATGATTTCATTGGATGTTTTTTCCCATAGAGCATAACATGCTAACAAAATTACTTGTACCGAAAAATGCATCTGAATAAACATTGGCAATTTCTTATATATCACATTTCCAATTTTGTCAAAAATGAAGCTTATCACATTTATTTAAGAATCATTTGGAATAATGTGATCCAAAACTTTCATATTTATCGTATTTTTTAATATTTATATAGTATAAATAATTCCTATAATATGAATTACTTTCTCATGATTAAATTATTCTAGAAAAAAGCTTTTATATGGCTTAAAAAATAAAAGAAAATTTGAAATACGGTTAAAAAGCAAACCACCATTTCAATTTTTTATAAATAAAACATCCTTGCATGCAGGATTTAAGAATAAATGTAGTTTTATTCAGACACACTAATGACCAAGAACATCATGAGTTTTTGAAAGGTAAGATTATACAGCGCATTGATGACGGGCATAACTAAAAATCTGTTTTAAAAAATTATTAGTTAGTGTCAAACTTATAAATATGAAACTGTAATTCTGTCAGAAAAACGGCATTATGAAGATAAACAGTAATTTATTCGAAAATAAGATTTACCTCTTTTCATAAAGAAGAAACATTTACAGTAGAGTAATCGTTCAATAGATCCAAGTGTAATAAGAAGGTATGATCACAATTTATATTAGATTTTATGCATGAAGAAAAATTGAATAAACATTCATCAAAACAAAAACCACCTTTAAAAAAACAGCTATGAAAAGGCTAGGCTTAACAAAATAAAATTGTGGATTTACATGGCTCACAAAGCCTGGGAAAATGTGATAATAAAAAAAGGATCCGATGTGTTGAATGAGCAGATTATAAATAAAACAAAAAATCATAGAGGCAGTAAGATCATGAAATAGGTTGATTTTAGAATAAAGAATTTTAAAATTTCGTTAATATCCATAAGACAAAATAAAAATACACCAAAAATTCAAATTAAGTTGTGCATTACCTATGATTTTTAGAAAAATAATGACTCTACCTAAGTATAATTGACAGATTATCGGAAATCAATTAATGTAAAACTATTGGACTAAAGAGTTCAATGACATAGTTATAATAAAATATACCTGATCATCTACAAAAAGCAAATTATAGTTTTTATAAGTTTTATTCGTCTGCAAAATCTTCCAGACTTTTTCTCTTTAACTTGTAGCAATGTAATATCAGATTTTCAAAATAGTAATTAAACTGCATAAGGTAAACAAACAATTTAAGTTCAGTGTGAAGGTGTAAAGAATGCGTCTATTATAGTGACGCATTTAAAATGTTCTCAAAAAGCTAACAGACAAAAAGTTATTTCTTAAAAAAATTATTTTAGACGGTATTTTGATAAGATTCAAGCATTTTCTAACACGTAGCCATTATTTCGTATAAAATTTTCATTAAAATATAGGGTTTTTCGATCAACAACGACACTCCGCAAATCATTAGCGGTAGAATAACAAAAAATCTTAAAAATAATAAAAATACTTCTAATATAAATCATGAAATCTTTTTATTAATCCAGTATGATTTCACCGACAGCTCTATTTACACAACCCACTTCGTTCTTCTAAAAGAGTTAATGCAATCTTCCTGAGTTATTAATCCAAAGCCAAAAGCTATCAGAACTCACAATTCTGTTTCATCCTGTGTCATTCCCCTTTTAACAGAGTTCTTTAATTTATAGAAAACATTATCAATGGGATTCAGAAATGGGGAGTAAGGTGAAAACAAATAAATATATTTTTAATCCCGAGATTTTCAATCGTTTCGTTTAACCCACGATTTTTATGAACACGAGCATTGTCATTTATTAGATTTAACTCCTGAATCTACTTCCTGGTATATGCGTCCTTTAAATCAATTAGAAAGTTCTTAAAAACGTCGCCGGTAACCGTCCCATCGGCTACTGAATGATAAACCATTCCATTTGATTGCATTGCAACCATGACGTTAACATGACGACTCCGAACATGAGGCACAGAAACACGAACATTTTCTCCTTTTAGAGACCGTCCAAAACGGACAGGGGTACCAACCTGAAACCAAACCTCGTCAAAATAATAAATTGGTTTTCTCCTGCTTCAAAAAGGAAGGATTGAAACACCTCGTCATACTGTTTTCTTCGCTCAAAGATGGAAACAGGGTTACTCCTTCCTGGAACTACATTTAATATTTGAGCTTATAATTAACACTTTTTAAGCATCTATTTATGATACTAGTACTCACTTCCTGGTTCACTTTGCTAGCAACATTAACCTTTAAGGTGTCTAAAGTCAAAGTAGCATTATCCTCCACCCATGAACTGATCCGATCCCTTCTTGCATTTGACAATTTGGTCCGGCAATCATCTCCTATAGACAATGCCCTGGTTCCTCCATTCCTCAAGAACGATACAACAATTGTACATACTGTTTGATGTGGCAAGCTAAGAATATTTGCAATCACTATGTTGCTAAGATTTGCTCTGCCATGTGTAATAATGATATCCCTGATATCATTAGAAATTTGCGTGCCTTGTTGCTTAGGAGCTGGTGCGTCTCTAGCATTGCCTTGATTGACTTCAGATGCAGCTATTTTAATTTCATCTCTCAAATCTTGATAATCGTTTATGATGGTTAA
>LDMZ01038248.1:0-10771 GCA_001455285.1 Sphaeromyxa zaharoni
AAAATCCGGTGTAAAAAAGCACTTGAACAAAAATAACCTACCTTTGTAGCACACCTCGTGTATAAGGAATTATTCAATCTTTTAAGTTAATCTATGATGAAGAATGTCTCCAGATACACAGGCTATACTCGCGATTTTAGCTCTAGTAATTAGGTTTTTTGTAAAAATTAAACTTCGCATATTCATTATCAAATTCATAGTTCAAGCTTAGATTAAGTAATTTTAGTCATCAATATCTATATATTCGAATGAAACTGGTATATATCTAATAATAGATAAAGTAAGTACAAAAATATTTACATACGTTTGATTGGGATAACATTTATACATTAATAAATTTGTTTTTGATACATATTAAATTCATATCATTCAGCTCTTTTAAGGAAGAGAAAAGGCAAAAAATAATTGTTAATATCTTACTATTCAATATTTAAAAAAGCTTAAATTAATTTAAAAATTTATATGTTCTATTTTTAAAAAAATATTAAAGAATTATACTAATCTTTGTTGGTATAAATTTGTTTGTATTTCTTCACTTCCTTCTTAATTTCTGGACTGTTCATGCCAGGTATTTTAGCTATATCTGTTGGTATTGTTATTTCATGTTGAGGTTTCCAAGAATAAAAACCGTCTTCGGTATTGTCAGCACCAATTTTCTGACCTGGATGAAATAGTTTGTCACTGATCTCCTGCTCATTTTTTCCATTATCATCATTTTCATTGCTAGGTTTTTTATTTCCCCAATTTGAGTTAAGCTCGTGCAGAATTTTCACATTAAATTCAGATGGCTTTATATGCTTCAAGGGCAGGAATGCCGTGATAAAAGGATTTTGCTTGCTTTGAATATATTTTCCAATTATAAAATAGTGAATGGATGGAATAATAGATGGAATTCTGACTCCAGAACTTATATTTCCGAAATATACATATTTATGTATTTTATTTCCTTTATTCTTGAACACTTTGGGTGAGCCCACCCAGTTTGCTTTAACTTCTCCTTCTCTATTCCAGAAAACATTTGTTAATTTTCCTGCAAAGACTAAGTTTATTGTTTAAAAGAACCGGGAAAACATACCATAGTCAGCATTCTTATATGCCCGAATAATCCCTTCTTTGTCTGCTCCAGTTTCCATAAAATTTCTTCTGACCTTAACGGTTTTTTCAGGATTCATAAACCATGGAGCGCACTTTATCAAAGAAACTAAAAGTAGACTAAAGAGCTTAATTAGAGTAATCTTGATATTCATTTTAATATATTTTATTATTATATTAATTAAATTATTCTTGATCAATTTCTTCTATGAAACAGGTAGTATATTTTTATTAATTTATTATTAATTCTATTATATATTTTGAATATAAAAAAAGAATTAATAAACAATGAAATTTTTTATTTATTGAAACAAAATGTGATAAAATTATTTGTTATTGGATTGATTATTCTTCATTCATTACAATATTTAGAAGTAAAAAGTATTTTATAGTAAGAGCTGTAATTCAATCATGGTAAATGTTATTATATATTTTTCTTTATCCATTTTTGATATGAAAAATCATTTTTAATCGATTTACTGGAATGAGAGTTCAGATCTTCTTGCATCTTACCTTTAAATAACAAACTTTTTTAAAACCTTTCTTACAAAAACTTGTTTAGATATTTATTGATGCTTTCTAACCTAAAGATTATATATATAAATTTTAGCGAAGGCTATCCAAATACAGCATTAAGAAGGTTATTCGCAAGTTTTGTGGCGTAATATAATTTTGAGAAAAGTGAGCGAAATAACATTATAAACTAAGCCTACGTAAAAAATCTGTTTTTTAAAATTATTTATAACCAATTTTAGTAAATAAACCACAGGATATCTAAGAATTGTTTTAGCAAATATTTCAAAACCCGATTTGAATTTTTTCAAACGTAATGTGGAATATTAAGACAGATATACGCACTTAAACTCTATTTTCATTAAATATATGAATAAGTTCATTGAGGGATTGAAAAATATTTACTTTTTGCATTTTTTTAAATATATATTATAATTTCTATTTGATAACAGGTTAATAAACTTATACGCAATTTAAGGCAGGACTTTGTACGGTGGTTTATGAGAGACTTAAAGAAGTCATACGAAATAGGCTGGTTTTACAGAAAGTAAAAATCAAGCGAATCAAAAAATGTTCAAAAGATTTCTCTAGTTTGTTAAACCGTCTGAACGTGTGTGAAGGGTCAAGCTTAAAAATTTTGAATGCTAAGCATAAAAATGTTTTTTAATGCAATTATTTCAAAAAATAATGTTAATTATACAATGAATTTGTTTAATAACGGATACCACAAAATTATAAAAATGAATTTGTAATTTATATTGAAATATTTCTATATATAAATTCAAATTATCATTTTAATGCTATTAAATTTTTATACTATTTGGTTATTATTTTTACAAGGTCTCAAGTTTTGAAAAAAAGTAATTTAATTAACTTTTTTAACACGAAATTAGCATCCTGTATATAATTGTGAGTAATTGTAGTAATATGATTAGGAAATTTGATGCAAGCGAATAATAAAACCTTTAATTACATAATCAACATATTATATCAAAATATAATTTCGATGATTGCAAAGATGGAAAGCATTTATATGGCAGAAGGGATGATCTTTTATCCTTTAATATGATTAATGTTAATTCGTATAAAAGTATTATATTTTATATTGGATTAAAAATTCGGATATATATTTTTTTGTCATTGAATTTTTCTCAAAAATATTTTCAAAAACAATAAAAAATATGATTAACAAAATTTTTAAATTTATGTAAAATTAATAGACAAATGAAGTATAAAAAATTTACTATATTTTTTGTCGAGATATTACATATGATGCTTTTATTCAATTTCAAATAACATATTTAGCCGGTTGGTTTAAAATTTTAGTAGAAATTAATGTTTTTAAGCATGAAATTAGTTGATTTTCGGTTTTAATATTAAATTAAATTAAGATGTAGAATGATGCTACTTTTTGATAATAGAAACAGAAGCATAAGATTTATTTCTCTAATGAATAAAAATTATTCAAATACTAGAGTTCATTTTTTATTTATTCATCCTTATCTGTAGAATCAGACGTTTCTAGCATTTTCGCCTCAGTTTTTTGAATATCAGATCGATATAAAGCATCTGCAAGATCTAAATAAGGCTTTTCTTCCTCACTAATTTCCTTGAAAATATCGCGAGGCGCCTGGTGGTACAATGGAATGATTAAATCAACCATTGGTAGGGCATGGTCTGAGGTGTATCGTCCAATAGCCAAATATTTGAATTGGCGCCTAATTGTTTTCACATTTTCTGCTGGCTTTCTAGATTCAAATACAAGGAACCTTGGTGCCTTTGGCCTAACATTGTAAAATACTTCTGGAGCATCTTCATCTCTCCATTTAGCATAATACTGTCCAAGGTCATTCTTTCTGATCCTAGTTAACCTACCTCCAAACGCTAAAAGTTAAATATATTCAGTAATAATCTAATTTACCGAACTCAGAATTACGGAATATATCCATCACCTTTTTCCTTGTCAGACCAGTATTTAAATAACCATCTAGCTTTTTCGGGCTTTGAAAATGGTTGACAATATCAGTGAGACCTGAAGATCCAAAGGCAAAAAGGCACAAAATTAAAATAGCTTGAATCTTATGCATATTGACGAGTACTTCTTGAAATTAATTATTAATTGTTATATTAAATTGAATCAAAGCTATGAATCATCTGGTGGAGCATATTTATTACATATATAGTATAGAGTATTACGCCATTATAATAATTGACTGTTTATCAAATGCATTTCAGTTCTTTTAATTAAATATTCATTATTTAAAAAAATCTTTCTTAATTACAAGTGATTTTACAGGTATATTTCCTGTTTTTATGAATAAAATCTTTTTATTGGTTAAAACAGTTGAAACAAAGTATAACCCACTCGTTTATTAATTACCAATAAATTCCTCCCTTAATATTTTTTAAGATTAAAACACAAATTTAAATAATTACTACATTAAAGCTAACTTTTAAAATATATAGATTTAAAAAAATTAATATATGAATAGGTTTGATCGAATTATTCGCAATTTTATCAACAAAGTTTCCGAGTTAATTTAAAAAAACCTTCATAAATATTAGTAACTGGACAGAACATTTAAAAACTAACAAAGAAATGATTTCGTTGCTAAAAAAAGTTATTTATCAATTATTCGAAATAAGTTTACTTAAAAAATTTCTTATAAAAATATGAATAACAAATAAACATAAATATAATGATATAAAAGATGAAATTTGGTATTCATGAGTACGTACTCGTGCAAATTAAATAATGCTAAAATTCTGTTAAGAAAATATATTTGGAAAGGGCACTTGGGATAAAAATTACATTATAGGATTTTGCCTTTTGTTTAATGAATTAAATTTGTTAATATAATTATTAAATGTTGTTCTTTTATTCTCTACATTGATGAATAAATATATGCTAAATTATTTTCGTTTCTATTGGCAAAGAAAAATTACTTCAAGTAAGAGGAATTTTATTTTTTTTAAAAATATATGTTATGCATAATTCAGGGTTAACCAATATCCCTAAATTTGAGATTTAGGTAATACCTTTTTAAAATATAATATCAAGTTTAAATTTCCTTTCCTATACGTGAAGAAGATTCTTGTTTATGGTGAAATACCTTGTCATTGTATAGTTTGATTATTTACAGAGAAAGTGTTGTTATCATGTTTTTAATAATGATGCTTAACGGTGACAAGATTCTTATTGAAGTGATTGTAAAAGACCTAAAAATTATAAAATAATACACAATTATATTTGTACCATATAATAAGTAAAGTTTAATTTGATTCAAATTTCATAAATTTTTATTTACCAATAATAAAAACACAACGTAAAACAGAAATATATAACGGGTATTAAAAGTTTCCATTAATATGTAATTCCAATATTTATTTAATAAAATTTAGCACAAACAATGTAAATAGAATTCTCAATTACTGCCTTGCACTTTAAGACTTTTTAGGTGGTTTTAGCATTTTTTCATTATAGTAAAATAGAGTTAAAACTCGGAATATGTGATTGTCCAGTTTTGTTTTGGATATTCGCGTCAATTGCAAACAGCACTATTATTTTTGCTGCTGACCCGCTTCTTCATGAATAATATTTAAAAGTTGAGTTAGAGTGCAGAATGATGCGCGTATTAGATGTATATTTATAACAAATTCTACAATTGGTCTTCGAACAAAGGCAGATCTGGCTGATTTTAAGTACCAATCATTAGCGTATGAGGCTTGAGCTGCTGCTGGAAAGACAGAACTAAAAAATTTTTGAAAATTTTCATCGTAAATATATAAATTCCATACTTCAAAATTTATATTTTATATCAAATAGTTTTTACCGAGGAAATAATATATCCTGTCATCTACACATATTGAAACAAAGTTCCAATTACATTCAATACCTTACACTCAAATCAAAAATTATCGATCCAGATTACATGTGATCATAATATAACAACAATAAATATAAATATATATATATATATATATTTATTTTCAACCCGTTCGGATTTACACTTTCGAGTTATTCCTTACCATGCAAGGTTAATAATTGAGATTATGAGAGCCAGGAGAAAAATGAGTTTGACATCCTTAATATAGTCATAAATAAGATAGAATTATTCTGGGAATATATTACACCTTATTACATATCGCTTCAGTTTTATCATGCAGAAAATATAAAAATGTCAAAACATTAGAATAATATATTCCTTAACCCATGTATCTTAGATTTTAAAAACATTTTCTAGGGACTTATAAGTGCTACATACATCAACAATCAGAATAATTCAAGGCACCTGTCATTTTTTCAGTTTCAAAAATTAATATACCCCACAAATAATTTTCATGGGAATAAATTAATCAGAAGAAAGTGTTCGATACGCTAACTTTAATCGACAGGAATCTGAAACCTTTGTTATGCTAAAGAATGGATGGATATCTTTTTTCTTTCTTTTATTATCTTTAAAATATTATAAGATCAGTTCCAATAACTTAAAACTTATATTGATTACTTGGGTTTAAGTTATAATATGTGAAATAATGGATCATACGCCACGATTCCCAGGGTAGGGGGAGATACGGCGTTTGATTTAAATTTTTCATAATATTTACAAAAAAAATATTCAAAATAAAAGAAATAATCGCAAATATATTACTAATGGTTCCACTTTTTGGTAGAATAGTTGAAGACTAAAATTTAGGAATATAATGGTTATTTTTTGTAAGTGACTGTCATATTACATGAAATGAATCATTGAAATGTGTCCATTCACGGTTTAGTTTTGTTAATGGTCAAAATAACTCCTGTTTTCATTTACTTGACGAACCAAAACACATGTCATTAATACAAAGGATAAAATCTTAACTAACATACTGGAAACGTACAAAAGTATATATAAATTATAACATTCTGAAAGTAAGTGATTGTTAATGAAGTTCCACAACCATTTTCTTTATATTCTTCACAGTCTTAAGCATGACCTTAGAGTTCCAAGAGTAGGGCATGATCAGCTGTTGATGATCGACGTAATAGTCCCTTAAAACTGACGATAATTGCAATAAATGCAGAAATGACTTTATGAGCTATAAACTGGCTATGAATAAACATGATAGCATGCTTCAATATACTTAAATTTTAGGATATCAAACATAAACAATGGGTTAAGTCTATGAAACTTGTTATGGTAAGATTATCCTATACGGAGATACATGGTCGTTACATTAATTACACATTTTTTCATTGTTGAAAGAATAAATCTAAAATTTTGCAATTGTTTGACATTTAAGGCCTAAAATCATAACTGAATACCCAGCTTACTTCAAATTTAGGTCTATGGTTCAGACATGAGAAACATTATTATCCGTGAAATAATCGGGAAAAAGCTACTCTGTATGCTTAAATAGCAACAAATGCAATGACAGGAAAATATAAAATGTTATAAGTATTGGGTTTTGGCATATTCATATATATATATATATTGTGAGCGCAGGTTTCAGGGTCTAACTTAGATCAATTATTAAGAATAATCAATATTGCAGAGATAGCTAAGGAAAATTCATTTCAAAAACCAACGTGAAAAAAATTTTAAACAAAACCAAAAAAATGGTTTGTAACAAATGAAATAATTTCGACAGATAACAAATAGGTCAAAACCGAACAAAAAATTTCATTCTGCATTGTTAGATGGTCGAGCCTATTGCAAGGGATTCAATAACCAATTTCTTTACTTCTGGGACCTTAAATAAGTATGAACTTATTATTAAGCCATGCTTATTACATTTGCATGCTTCGAGAGACAGGTGATCGAGCTAGTACCCAAAATATAATGATTTAAACCAAGTTACAGATAAAAACGTAGTTTTATTTTCTAATCTTTTCTGTAGGGTTAATGTCAAATTTGAAAAAAAGAAAGAGAATTCCTATTAAAGCGAAAATATTAGACTGTTCAGAAGAAAATTTCCAATAAAAACAAGACGAATGGGTGGCTAGTTCTAAAAGATTTTTTAGGGGGCTAATACACTTCTAACACCAAGACAGAAGCAAATAGATCGAAAGAAAAAAATAAACAATCAGCGCCCTTCAAAAATTTTAACAATGCTCCACTTTCATGAACCTAAGACGCTAAAAATGGTTAGGTGTGGTCAAGATCAGTTGAAATTGTGACAGAAATATAATAAAACCGGTCAAACGAATCATAAATCGATGAATTGCAAGGGGCTTGCTGTATGTAGACAATGAAAGCAAAAAGAACATTCACAGTATACCTTCAAACAAATGCATTAATTCAATTTGAAACGATAATGAGTATAACTCATGAAATTACTGTAGCTTTTTGTATTGTTCTAAACTATTTCCACTATTTAAGGTAGATGTTGGAAATATCAAAAATTTGAAGTTAAAGATTCTAGTTGATAAAGCTCCTCGTTTATCCCTTATTCACTGTCATCTTCTACTCAGGCCCAATATTCACTGAATACCTTTTGCACGAGACACTTAAGACTAACTAATAACTACGATACGTTACGACTGTTTATCCTGGTTCATAATCGTCGCTAACATTCACAAAAAGTTGTTTCCTAAAATTTTCCAATAATGCCATATAATAATTATTTACTTCCGAGATAAGTGGGAAAGCTCCAACTACACACGACCTAATGAGTACCGGCATTAGGCTAAGCAACAAGATTTTATTACATATATTTCTAATCATCAGGGATATATATTTAATGCGACACTTGGACGTGTTTTTATCAAAAACAACAACTATCTAAATGATTTCAAGGGTTCTGAGACTCTTGCACATTTGTAGTATAATCCTTTTTTTGATGACCATGAAATAGGTGTCCTTTAAGATCTCTCTGAAACACAAAGAAATGAACTAGTCATAAAATAAGTTCGTACAAATAGTTATTTTCAAAAACCAAAGGATGGATACAACTTTATGAAATTAGTCAAGCACAACATTATCACAAAGACCTTGCCGGGTAATAATATATAAAAGATGGATTGCAAACTCCAGATAAAAAAATAATTCGATCTAGGATAATCTGCCAAAGTAAATATTACTGGTATTTTTTCAATCGCATTATAAAAGAAAAAGAATGAATCGTATCGATTTGGTTCAGGCTTCCCAAAGCTAGCTTTAGCTACAATTTAAACGAATCTCGAATGCTATTAATTGAAGATATAATAGAATCGATAGGGAGCATAAATCATTTTATAGAAATTGGTATGGAGACCGGTTATTGGCAATGTGGAATTAATGCAAATAAAAAAGAAATGGAAAGATTTTGTTCACGATCATATGAAGGGCATTTTGAGTTTTGGGTTATGCCATACAGGTTATACTACTTACTAGCCATTTTTCAACTTCTAGTTAAAATTTTAAACGATAATTGTAGTGTTCAATTTTTTACATAGAAGATATCTACATTTTTCCTTGTTTTAGGGCAACAGGTGAAAGACGTATGTTAAATATTAACATTAAAGAAAGTGGCAACAAAGTTACTGATAAGATATTGTAAATATTAAAGATTCTAAAAATCACTTTCAAATACACACAATTGATAAAGATGGAACTAAAACCAACCCAGAACGTGTCGAAACTGCTCTACGTATTAGGGAACAATGGAACGTGTAGAGTACAATCTTTTAGGTTAGTTGTGATACATATTTGAAGTTTATTAATGGATTAAAAAATTATTACCGACATTCTACATCGACAAACTAGATCAAATAACCTCATTTTCTACTCTATTTTACCTTGGCTTATACGAAAGTTTGAACTATCTTGCGACCCTTCCGATCACGCATAGAACCAGCTGACTCGATAATGGATTCAAGAAAGTTCTCTAACTCTTTCGTAAAAAAGTACTAAGTTCTTCTTCACAAGAGCAAATACTCCATTGTTGGTAGAGAGCATTCAACCATATTTTGATTCAGTAAAAATTTTCTCTATTGATACAAATTTGACATCCGGCAGGCCATTACCCTTTAAGTAGACGAGGAAGATGGATTATGAAGCTAGAAAAACTCTTGCCAAACATCAGACAAATCAAATGACGGGAAAAAAATGTTTTGTGATTGTTTATTTCGGTTCTGTAACTCTACTAAAATAGCTCATGATAACAATCTACTAAAAGAACAAAGAAAATACACTTTGATAGTCAAAACAATAAAACTCTGGAAAATAGGTTCCCGAAAAGTTTATCTGATCCAAAGCAGAAACACAGAACTTTTTTGAGGGGAAGGCGGGAACGTACCCAAAACTTTTATTTTTTTTATTGGAGTTTATCGAAAGAAGTCGTTCCATGGTTTTATCCAAAATGGTTAATTTGTAGGTGGTATAATGTCTGGTTTACGTTTCGAATGAAGAAATGACTTAGAAATCGTAGATTATCTTCACTACTTGATTGTTTTCGTCGAAAAGTTGCTCGATTATCTCCTATTTCGCTCCATTTTTGATATTTTCGGTTTTAATGCCGAGTTAAATTTTCAACCTCAATTCCGGAAGTGGATTCTTTCTTTTGTTCTCGCCATTCATAAAACTTGTAATAATCGCTAACATTGCATACTTCTCACCACTCGTGCGGCAATAGAAGTTTCGGATCAATAGGATTTTATTTTTTTCTTAATGGATGCTATCATTACAACTATCAATGGCTTGGATAGTGAAAGCTTCATTCATTATCTCTTTGAAATAAAACATGATTATTCGGGAATGCTTTTGCATTTATTGCTCCCATGGGATGGCTCTTACGAAGTCGAAAGATTCCAAAAAAGGTTATTCCTGGAAATGTATTCACCGAGGTTGTGCTACATTCAAGACTAAAAGGACAATTCGGAACGGAAGCTTTTTTGGCGGACTAAAATCCCAAATGAAAGATGTGATCAAGGTACTACTCTATTGGGCCATTGATTTGCAGCAATGTTCGATACTTCAGTTAATCGGTATTGATTTTAAAACTTATGGAAAAATTATACCAAAGTTTATTCGAAAAATTAGACTGAAACATGATTATATCAATATGAGGTTTGAAGGTCCGAATAATATAGTCCAAATAGATGAAGTGATGCTCAACTGTAAATGTAAGAGTCACAGATGTTGATTAACCACAAATAAAACTGATGCTCTCGTAATAGTTGAATTCAATGAAAGGATTATGAAGG
>LDMZ01038251.1:0-10461 GCA_001455285.1 Sphaeromyxa zaharoni
TTTTTCAAAGGATTATATTGAATCAATAGAAAGATCTTTAATTTTTTTCCATAGTAAATAAATGCAACGTAAAAAGTGGGAGAGGCTCGTGGCGAAGCACAAACAAGAGGGATTTTAAGATATTTTAGTTTCGTAAAGCTTAAAGGGAGTATATAGGCTTACACCCACTTGTTTTCTCATGTCTAAATAATTGATATTAATTGCTATTGATAACTTTGAAAGTGCTAAATTATTAATTTTATAAAAATTATCTTTGTTCTATAATTTTTTATCTTTATCATGAAGAAATTTAGTATGTTATACAGATCTGAAATTTGTTTTTATGGTTTGTAAATATGTATAAATTTAATGTTATTTAAAAGAACTGTATAATTACCGACTTTACATTCTTTTTATATTTTCATATATCTTAGATATTTTCGAAAGATTAAAATAAGGTAATAACAATAGAGTTGAAAAGACTATTTATGTATTTTTATTCTCCGTAAATTATCAACTTTTGATTCTGAAACCATATGTACTTATTTAAATATATTAGATCAATATATATTTGTAAACGAATTTTTTAAACTAATCTAAAAGGCCCTAACGTTTAATGACAGAAATTTTCGAAAATCTTTTTCAATAGCGCAGAAAGTTTATACATAACCTGAAAAATATCACACGAATCTGAAATTATCATTCTTAAACTATTAAAAGCTTAAATTCCATCGAATCCGACTTCTTAAATAGCATCGACAAGTTAGGATTTATAAAATCTAATACTGAAGCAATATTATGGCTAGCACAAGGACATTCTTATCTTTATATTTTTCTTTGAGCTAAGCTTCGTGGCAATTACTAATAGTTTATTTTAATAGATGGTTTCAATTTTTTGGCTCATAAGCTTAATAAAAAATAAAAAATATCCCTACTTTAATGTAAAAATGTTGATTTTAAGTTATTATAGACCTATGGTTTAAGACCCATAACAATATTAAAGATAGTAAAACACGATCAGTGACTGTATCACCAGGGTAGTTAATACTTTCAGAAGACCAAAATGAATAATATTTTCGAGTCCTTTCTAGAAGAAGTCCCTTCTCCATGAAGTAGTTTATTCCCGAAAGAGAATCCACCGAAGCGGAGTATAAAAAAGACGACATATATAATACACAGTATATAGGCAAATCTATGACCGCCCGCCTTGGGTGCTAATCTACTAGTAATCACTACACATATATTCAAAAAGATGTTATTATAATTTTCTGTCTATCTCCTTTTTAATCTATCTTACGCTATCTTCCGACTATCACGCCTTTTGATCGTGGATACGATAATATTAATGTTATAGTAGTAACATCCTTCAGGCAACAAACAAAAGCTTTAAAAAATTATACAATAACACACCGAACTAAATATTCTCATTGAGCACAGACAAACTCGGCGGTTTAAATGTGGTAGAACAGTAGTAATTTTTGCACTCATGCTGAGAATACTTAATAGTTCTTTTTAATCTTTTTAACAAATATCTGCCAACATATAATCCACAGAAATCGTTTTTATAATACCAGTATCTGGTTATTAATTTATTTAATATTAAATTTGCTATCACACTATATAATACCCTTTAAATCTTATCCCTTTTTTAACAGATATAATATCAAGGAATTATGTTGATAAAATAATAATTGAAATTACTGGGAAAAAATGAAAATCGCACAGTTGGGTAAATTATTTTAAGCTAATTTATAAAATCAAACATTAACAATGGATTGTCCGATATTACATTAGGAATTTCCGAATAATCGATCTTGAAATAAATAATGAAAATAACTTTTACCCATAATATTTTATATACTCTCGTAATCGACCGCCCACGGAAGGCATGGTAACTAGGTTCCAGGACTAATAATTAGGTCGCACCCGCTTGACGTAGTTCATGCATTAGCTACCTCCTGGAAACTTCTAAAGTCCCCACGAGAAACACTAGAAAACACTACTCTTTTTATTTCTCTAGTCTTAGAAAGCCGACTTAGACACCTTTAGCTAAAAGGGTCTAATATACTTTGATGTTTCAATTTTATAATACATGAATACCAAAATTAGTATCTTAGATATCATAATCACAAATTAAAAATTTAAACCATGTATATGAATTTGTGATGTTTCTATGAGGCAATTACTAATAACTATTGAGAATGAAGGCCTAAATAGGTAGCGTAGCCCTAGTACAAGGGTAGGTAATGGGGGTTGTTTAAGTGGGTGAAAGCCCCACAGTGCCTGTCAAATGACCTGAGAGGCTCTGACTGGCGCCTAACCTGACGCGAAAGCGGGCTGGAGGTAAGTCCCACCTTACTGAACCGGCTCCAAAATCATATGGAGCAAGTAAAGGTTTTTTCCTCCATAGTTAAGAAAAAAAATTACTAATAACTATTCATAAATATTATATTAAGCTTTTACGAATAACTTTAAAATTATATGCAAAGTCTAGAGGGAAAAATTGAAACAAAATTAGCCAAATTATTGTTTAAGACAGAAAGCTTTCGTATTATCAGGAATGCGATTTTATTTTTATTAATTCCCACATATTTCGAATAATGTTATTTTATTATATTTTATTTTAAGCAAAAGACAAAAAATATAATCAATATATACTTTCGAAACTATTATGCATTATTTAACTAAAATCATAAACGTGAATTTAGAATGATATTGAAATATGAAATAAAATATTTTTGATTGTAATACCTATCGACAATTACCTTGATAAATGCACCTAAATATATACCGGTTCAGGTTTACGAATAATGGCAATAAAAAATTTATGATATTAATAATCTTACAAAGTCAGAATATGCTAAGAAAAATTTTTCGTTTGTACCGAATAAACAAGCAAAAATATTTTTAAGAATTAATTTCAAAAATTTTGATCATTTCTCACACATTACCTGTTGACAAGAATGTAGCATTTTGAATATATCTCTATTTATTACAAGTCCTACATTTTGTAAATTTGGATCCCAATAAATTTTGTGTAACTAAGGATATAATTCTAAATAAACAAAATTATACCTTGTTATCAATATCGTAGTTACCTTTGCTATGATCACATAGAGAAATAATATGAAAAAGAGATTCCCTATTATTAATTAAAATGGTAAATAATTATAAAGAATAAATTGTGTTGGAATTATGGTTACACAAATAATAGAAGAGAATAGAGCAAAGTATTTTGTTAGTAATGTCATTATCCGAAAATTAAAAAACGAGAGATTAAATTAATAAAAATAAAAAATGGATAACATATTTTTGAAACTGAATTTGTCATTATGAGCAGATCTGCACATTTTATATGTTTTATATAAAATTTTACTGACAATGCCAATAATCCGTGGATTAAATCGATAAATCGTTTCGGAAATTCCATAGAAGCGAAATATTTTTTATATATTTTCTTACTTTCTTAGAACATATCCCATGATGTAAGGTATTAAACACTGTTTCAAATGTGTTACTACCATAGGATACAGTATTGCTACATTTTTATGCGTTATAATTGTTGCAACCTCGTAGGGTTGCCTCGCATTCGCGAGATAACAATTTAATAGGGATTTATCCCCAGCTAGCGGTGTAAACAAAAAATTGCTATGCATATTTTGATATAATAATAACGTTAGTTAATTTAATTACACAGGCGGCTGCCACGAGGCAACATTTTTATATCTGCGTTGATGACCGTTGGTTTACGACATAATAATTTTAAAAACATCATACATAAAGAGAGGACAGTAAAATTGATTTTGATATAAAAATTAGTGTCCGCATTTTTTTGCACTAACCGAAGGTAACCAGATACTTGCGAAATATGAATTTAATTTTGTTTGCGATTCAATTAGTTATCTAACATTCTCACTACACGTGCATTGACTCTAGATCGGTTTTGCTGTCTTCAGATGCTACAATATATATAATATATACTTAAACTCTGGTTGATGATGAAAATTGGTACCGATGATATTTTTCGGCTTGACGAGGTCCTGGTTAATCGAATATTCTTATGCATACACAAACATGAAAAAATGCAGAAAAATTTCAAAAATACTTTCGGTTCACTTCGATTTCGGACAATTCAGATTTCATTGTTTAGATATATGATAGGGCGTTGTTCCATTTTAGTTTAGGAGATTACATTTTTAATCAATTTGTCTTGGGATATTTATTTATCTGTAATAAAATTGTTATTTATTATGTCAATGCCATATGAAAATTTTATAAAAAAATGAAGAATCAATTAAAAGTTATTGAGGTATTTATATAAGCTAAAAATGTATAGATTATTAATAAAAAGGAAATTTTAGACCATTACATTCCTTTGCATAATATATGAAAACTTAAAAAATATTAAGATGTTACATAGCATATATATAGCAATAAAAATGAACCACATTTTAAGATGTGAAAAATAAGAATCATTGGTTATATCGAGATAGATTGTTCCCAAGTTAACTAACCTAGATGAAATGTGTGATCGTATCAATGCGAGTTTTCCTATCGAATATGCAGAATTTTTTTAGATTATTTTTTGAGTCGGTCGGGGAACATGAATATTATCAAAGCATTTATACTAGATTAGAACTGACAGAATCTAATCATAAATGAATAGAAATAAAACTGAAGATAATTTTTTATAAAAATTTGTTAATGAATTTAAAGAAAAACAATTTTTAAATTTTTTTTCGAAGAATAATATTTAAGATGACCACATTTTTTCCATCCCAATATTATAACTGCTACTTTAGTTATAATAATTATTAAATAATTTCAGGTTAAAAGTTCAAGTAGTATTGTAAATTATTGTTTATACCACTTCTAGCTCTTTTTATTATAAAAGTATCATATTTAACTAATTCTCTATCCGAAGTAGCATTTTATAGCTTCTAGTGTAACAGTAATAAGTTGACCCAAGCTGAGACTCGAGCTTGCAGCCTTCAGATGCCACTCCGAAGACCTAACCACTAGGCCATGAGCGATTAGCCAACCTATCACATAACCGTAACATGATAACATGTTACACACCTCCACTCCATGGAGGTCAAACCACACCCGCGACGGATTCTGTCGACTGCGCCACTGTAACAGTATTAAGTTGACCCAAGCTGAGACTCGAACTCGCGACCTTCAGATGCTACTCCGAAGACCTAACCACTAGGCCATGAGCGATTAGCCAACCTATTACATAACCGTAACATGATAACATGTTACACTAGCAAACTCTAATTTCAGTTGATTTAAATATATATGCTTAAAATTTGTAACAATAATAAATTGATATAATATTGTACATTTTAGAAGAACATGCAAAAATAAAATTAAGTGAATAAAATACGTATTTAGAAATTTTTTATTTTGGAGTATTATCATCCAAAACAATTTTAGGATTTTTATAATGAATTTTTTTAAAAAAATGTGGTGTAAATTACATCACTAATGACAAATTATCAATTTTTATGCTTGGCATGAATATTGATTAAATATAAAGAAGCTACACCACGTACGAAGATTTGAATTGTGTACCACTAAACTTTCACAAGGACGGCAATTCGGTCGTATATAGTTTATACGAGTACTACTAGGGGAGGCTTTGCATTTATTTTGTAAATCTAAATCGGTTCTAATTGACGCCTCTCAACCCTAATTTATACACCTGGCACTATTATCATGTAGGATAAATTCACCTAGCATGATTTAACATTGGTTAATTCATCGATTTATTACCCAGGTGTTTAGCGAGTAGAATACTTATTTAAACAAACATTTTACATGCCTTAAAACCAGCAATATTAGACGTAGGTTGATTTATAATTGTAATATGAAAGAGCAATAATGGATTTACTTGAAACGAAATTTGATATAATTAAAAATTTTATGATTACAAGAAAAATGAAAATGTTTCCCGTGAATACACCCGGTTCATAACACGGTAAATACAATCTATAAGAAGAGAAAATAATTCTGTTGTATATCGAGAGTATTAAAATGATCGTCTCTTTTAAAATTGGAGCCTCTCCATCTTCGTGTTCTTTATTCGCCTGACATGTATTTCTAAATCAAATTCTAATATTTGACTGCATTTTAGAAAGATAGTTAATGGAAAATATTATTAAGATTACTGTATATAATATCTTTCATACATAGTAAAATTTCCTTTATGTTATTTATACAGGCTCTTAACATAGTTTCCTTTTGAAAAACGTTCTCTAACGACTTTAAAAATAATTCATCTAACAGACGACATTCCGGAACTTGTCTTCTGCATAAGCTAGTCAGCGTATGTTCCACTTAAGTAAATCGTAAGATTTTTCCCTAGAATAGTCCTTGCTATATTCAAAATTTTATGAAATTATCCCTCTGTGTAAGTTATAATTTTATAATAATTCTTTTTTGTCAAAAATCTTAGTTTCGAGCAATTTAATTTATATTTTTAATCATATTTAGAAAAAAATTACCTCGATTGCAGAACTTTATCAACCGCAATTAAAAAATCAGGAGCCACGTAAGAATCTTCTTCCAAAAGGATTAATGGGCCATTATAACTTTTAGTCTCATTTAATCCCGCAAAAAAATAGTTTAGCTAATAAAAGATTTAAATTATTTTAAAATAACCTACTTTCCACCACCAATGTAGCTTCATGACTTGCAAGCATCCTTCTCCACCTACATGACAGCGTTTTTCTTTCAAGATTGGTTGAAAGTATTCTGCGGGGATTGGATACCTTATAAGAAGTATTCTTGTGCAAGTAAATTTGTCAATAAGATCATTTATTGGAGGCCAATCCTTATCAACACTAACTATTATTGTGTATTCAATAATTTGTTCGTTTCGACAAAGAGACTCCAAAAGTTTCTGAAGATTCAAATGACGTGAATGGGCTTGGATTAATATGTACTTGTATTCCTTGTTTGTAAATTTACTCAGATATTTCACAGGTCTTTGTTTAATATCATCACTAATTCGAGCATTGTGACTTTGTAATTTTTCAATAGAGGAGGGTCTAAGTATCAACAAGAATAATATGAAAACCGAGAATAATATAAGCTTTACATATCTTCTTTTTCCAACGAGTTGAAAACTTCGAAAATTCATGTCTAGTTCAACTGAGATAAAATAATTTAGGTCATTACGCATATTAAGCCACATGCCTAAAACTGTTGAATTTTTTCCTTGTCGTATTATGATCCAGATCAGAGTCACATTTAATTCATCATAATATAAAAATTTTTAAAAATATTTAAGCTTTCCATTATTTCGTGTTAAACCTCTGATTAACCCTCCTTAAAAAATTCATTTATCTTCAAATATATTCTAAAAAATTAAATTTTAGATCCTTTCGAATGTAAATGTAGAATGCGATACAAAATATAGACCAAATAATTAAAGAGTTAATTCGGTTTATATATGTTTGATACTATAAACATAAAAAATAATTAAAATATTAGGGCTGCAATTTATTTGTCATTCAAAAAATGATTGAATTATAAGAAACGTTATCTAAATATTATTAAAATGAATAATATTTATAAAAAAAACTTATACAAATTTTAGAGATAAATGTTCTTTAATAGTTTTATATTTGATATGCGTTAATAAATTAACACAATTTTTGGTGCGATTTTTACTATATAAATTTTATGTAATTAACTAGTTTTGATAAAATTAAGAGTTAATCTACCGCTAATAAAGATTTAAAAGCAAGTATTTGAGTGTTTAAATATAAAAAAATAATTAGTTTAATAAAACATGATTGATTTATCCTTTATGAAATTAAATAAGTTGGTTTAAATTTTAGTGAGTCAGTTGTGTTGTTAAGATTTGTCAGTCGATTAAAACATTAACGCTTTTAATGGAATTCTTTTCTTATAGATCATTTTGTTCTTTAATTAAGAGATTTTTTTATTTAACTAATTTGTATCGATTTTAATTATAAATAAATCAAAATATTTTGGTTTATAGGTTCTTTGTTAGTTATATTGTGAAAAATTAAATGAATCGTTAAAAATTTCAAAGATTCAACCTGATTAACCATTTTCAATGAACAATCCCGGATAATTTGATTTTTTAGAGTTGATGGAAAACAATTCATCCCACCCTTATGTCTTGAGTGATTGATCCGGTAAAATGAAAATTTCCTCCGAACGGCTTTAACATCAGAAAATACATCAGTAAATTCTTTCCAAATAACATCATCCCGTGTAAAAAGCAATCGTAAAAGGATCCACAAACGAACCCGTCAAAATCGGTGTGATACAACCTATCTCAAACCTACGTTATTTTGGATGAGCTTTGGTCTCATGGAATCGTTTCTTGAATATCAGATAAACTATTTTAATAATTTCATAATCTCAAGGTGTCCTGTTGAATAGTAAAAATAAACAGTATTTATTTATAAGTAATAATTTTGGTTAAATGTGAGGGATACGACAAGCTTTTTACAATCGGAACTTTCTTTAATAATATACTAAATGTGTCTCAAGATGCTAATATTAAAATGCTATTATAAAAGGAAGAAACTATTTTGAATATTTCTTCGATTTTTACAAAAAAATATTTTACATTGAGCATTCGATAATATAGATGAATATTTTGTTTTTTTTTAATATTTTATCTTCGTTAATTTAAATTTACATTATTCTCTTTCAAATATGTGTGATTTTATTCATAATGGTTTTTAATACAAATGAAACAATGATGAAGATCATGATATTCCTATATATAAAATATTCTGTTATAAAACGTTTAAATAAAATTAAGTGGTTCAAGTGGGTTTGTTAATATAGATATTCAAAATTAGTACAAACAATCTATTTTTATAAATCTCTAAAATAAGCTATTTTAATGTAGTAAAATAGCAGTGAATTTCGTAGTTACCTTTTATGTTTCCCATAAAAAAAGTTTTTAGTGATTTGTATGTTCACATAATCTTTATTAATATTAACTAGTCAGAAATCATTAAATAATTTCGTGGGGACGCGACAAAAAAGTTCAATAATATTTTCATTTTCTTGCAGTAAAAAAATAACACAACTAAGGTATCTTTTATTTTGTTGAAATTTAAAGAAAAATGATATTAATCTTTTTGTAAAAACAATTTAAAAAAAATTTAAATATTGTATAGTTCAATAAATACGACATATAACCCATGGATCATATATGCGCATCTTTTTATATTTTTATCGGCCATTGTCGTAATTCGCAATACTCGTGCTTGTGACGAAAATGGTGGTATTGGTACACCCCTAGTAAGACTAATTATTTTCATCGTTTTCCAATACTTGGCCTATTATAATAAAATAGTTCAAATTATTATTTTTCTGTGATTTAAGTTTGGCTAAAAAAAATAAAAGCCAAAAACAATTTAAAAGTATTTTTTATCATTTATTTCACTAATTTTTTTTGCGTAACCTTGCCCTGACCTCTAATTGAGACTTGCGATTCGAAGATAAAAAATTTTAAAAATTATACTTTTTTTTTTATGACATTTTTTAGCTTGGTGAATCCCACCTATTTAAAAGCGTATATTTTCAACATTAAGGTCCGTTCCTGCATTATAAAATTTCAAAACATCGGTATAAAAGGATAATAGGGAAACTGATTAAAACTTTTGCATTTACGTTGTGAGACTATGGGTACTGTAAATGTATGTGTCAAAAAAAATCATGAAGTTTATAGTGTCTTTCATCCCTTTCAAACCGCAACATTACCCAATTAAATCTTTTCAATAAAAAAGTTTTAATCGTGATAAAATTATAAAATTTCTTAAAACCAGCAACAATATTAGAAATTTATCATTTTTATAACCCTCGATCGGAGTTTTTAGGAGTAAAGAAGTTAGGGTTCGTACGGAGATGCCTGTTTAAAAGGCTAAATCACTCCTGTGATATATGAATAGTCGATAAGTATGGATCATACCGAAAATGGTGACCTTTTGCCCTAAATTGCAATAAGTAAAGTTGTGGGATTTTTAATAAAATTTTGTTGTATTAATTTCAAAGTTTTCCTTATAAATTTTTAAATCTTTCTGCTATTACTATTAAAGTTAAAAATGTTTTCACTAATGTAACTGCTTCACTAATCGAAATGTCGTCTTATTATAATGATTTATTCAAATATTTTTAACTAAATTGTGATATTGTTGACAAATTTTTGGCTACTATAAATAATTATGATGAGTAAAATATTCATTATATTTTAACACACAAAATAGATCTGATCAGATAATTACAATCACCAGTCTTTCGATGTATACTTTAAATTTATTTATTGAAGTATAAAGGATAATTTATTTTACTTGTTCTAAAATATTATTTCAAGATCCTCATATGTCAATTCAATTGTAATATTTTCTTTAAGATATTATCATTGTAACGGATCTAAGTGATGATAGTGATTTGAAGGGAGTATCGAAAGATTCTCCCAAAAAA